>UELV01097068.1:0-11746 GCA_900490015.1 Megastigmus stigmatizans | reverse complement strand
GAGTTCTACACCACAAAATACATATAAATTGATGTGTCATACATGTATTCCTCCAGGATACGCAAAAATCACTATTTTTGCATTAAATTGTTAAATAATAAATGATCTAACAATTTGTGAGACTAGAGACTATCAAATTCGAGTTCTAAACCACAAAATACGTATAAATCGATGTGTCGCACATATACATTCCATAAGAATACATAAAAATTTTCGTTTTATGCAATAAATTATTTAACAATAAATAATCTAATAATTTATCAGGCTGAAAATCGTGAAATTTGATTTCTACGCCTCAAAATACATATAAATCGACATGTCATACATGTAAATTGCATGAGAATACGAAAAAATCATAATTATTTAATTAAATTGTTAAATAAACAAAAAAGGAACAATTTTCACGCCCGGAAACCATGAAATTCGGATTCTACGCCCCAAAATACATAAAAAAACGTTTGGTTACCGTGGCGACCTCTTAAATAAAAAATGGATCACTCAGATCCCCCTCAGCCCCCGGACTAGTAGAAAGCGCCGAGAGAAGCGCCTGTGTCTGTAAAAAAAGGAAATGGTAAATGCCTAAATAAAAGTACTTTGATTTTTAGTACTGAGTGCATTACTATGTAATATTAGACGCAATCAATTAAGCACTTAAAAATCCTAACGATACAACGTTAATACTTACAGACTCCCCGAGTGTCCTACTGTTCTTAAAAAACCTTTGTTTTCAAATCAAAATAAATCCCTACATCGGCTGCAAGAAAGTCCTTGAAACTAAAAGTAAGGTCGTTGAATTTACAGGAAAATCTACAAATAATAGCTCAGTAATTATACCAAATGAAAACACAAAAATACCTTTCACTGATCTCCAAGAAATTCTTAAAAACGACACAACGAATGAGACATTCGGAGTGATTGAAGAAGGAGTAAATCTCACAAGGCTACAACTATTTTATAAACTTTGACAACCGAAAACGCAAACCTTGGTTTTTCAATAAAAATTGCAAAATTCAGATCACTAGAACTTAACCTTTTCACTAGCAAAATAAAAATTGTAAATTTCTCTAAATGTGAATGTTATTATGAACAACAGGACTTAAATCACATTTTTTTGACAATGTGCACACTGTAAATAACGACGTAAACTAGTAAACTAACTACAAAAACTTAAAATATATCTTCCCATACCTTCTAATTATCTACTAGCGCAACCCAATTTTATTATATGCAACTTAAATGTACACATTTTTTAAAAATTGCAATTTTCGCATATAAGAATAATGTTTGAATAAAAAATATATGTATAACTTCGGTAAAATACATTATCAATGTCAGTACGCATTGAAGATTAATTCCTTGATTTTATACAGTCAAGATGTACTTTAAAATTATACAAAGAAAATACCGCTACGTACGTGCTGTTTAAACTTTACATTGTATATTATATGCTATAGCTTAAGTCTATTTGATAATTAATTCATTTGTTCTCGCTACGTGTGTTACACGAGTTCGCATGAGGCAGCATGTTATTCGAAAATTATATAATATTTCAGCCCTTAATAAGCATTGCAAAGCGTACATTTACTCTAGCTTACTTATATCCACCTTATAGTAGCATAATAACAACTATAAACATATTATTTTCTCTTGTGTATCGATCTATTTTTCTGAAGGTTTATACTTTAACTCTCTATTAGTCCGTACTTTCGTCTACAACTGATCGTTTTCCTCTGTCAGTATTCATATATTTTGTGTTATCTACGTACATACGTATGTCTAATTAAAATGTACATTACTGGAGTGTAACGAAAATAGTAATTTCTGGTTTATGTTTCTATCTATATTTATATTTCTATTTACTTCAATTTCTTAATAAAAGTTGTTAAGTGAAACATAAAGTTTCGTTATCAGTATCTTTTTAATCTTGGAGTTGTATCAGCCTCGCTGGGGTGCGTATTCTGTCAAGGGAGTGTTTCAGAAACCTATTTGGAATATGCAAGTTTCAATATTGCAGATTCACATTTTATGCAATGTATGTTCAAGTAAACGTAATTCTCGATCTGGAGATATCTATTGAACATTACCAAAATGTACTCACAAATCGATGACTATTTCAAATGTGAAATTTATTTAACAAAGTTAAAATTTGCAATGTATATGACGTCGAATTCACCAAAAATTTAAATTTCCCGTCTTTACAACCTTGAAATTCCCATAAGGCTTTTTAAACATTTCTCTTCAACAAATTAACCAATTGACTTGAAACTTTAGGATATGAAAGAATGATCATAAATGAAGCGCTTTGAGCCCATGAATTACCGTTAAATTACGTAAATGTAATATTTTTTCATTCGAAACATAATTGCAAGGTCAGAATCACGCTATCTCTTGAATTAAATTGAAATCAATAAAAATTTAATATTTTTCCCTCTTGCTAGCTTATATATCACTTTATTTTTCGGAAATTTCTGGAATGAGCGTGATTCATTTATGACCATTCTATCATTTCTCTGATTCAAGTCAATCGTTCTATTTATTAAATTAGAGAGACAACATTAAAAGGGTGTTGCCCTCTAATGACCCAAACTTCTTCAGATCGATTTTTAATTAATTAGATTTCTATTTTTTTTTTACCTTTTAGCAATATTTTGAAATCGTTAAATTTGATACAGAATGAATAATTAAAAAATGCGATCTTTATATTTGCCCTTTATTCTTCTAACATATTTTGGTATTTGGAAACCGACCGGATGGACATCAAAATGGAAGGGCCAATTATACAATCTGTTATCAATGATTGTACTTTTGACGATGTATACATTTGTAGCTACAGAATTAATACAAGTGGTACTTTACATTTCAAAATTTGAGGAAATTACGGACACGTTATTTCTGCTACTCACGACTTCATCCGTCTGCTACAAAGCCTTAGCATTTCTGGCTCAAAGAAAGAACATGATTTTTTTGGGAGATATGCTACTGAAGGATTGGTGCATCCCGAAGAATGCAGATGAAATGGATATTCAAAAGAAATTCGATGACATTAACAGGTTTATATTTCACTTAGATTGTAGATTTATAACGATACACATTATATATAAATTTAAATGAATAATAAAAAAAAACTCATATAATTTTCCTCATATTCGATTTATGGTTGGACATATCTTAAAATAAATGTGCTAATTTTAGTGAGACTTGGTGACTCTGTACTGATCAATTTTAATTAATAATTTATTAATTTAAATTTAATTTAGTTAATAATATTATTTTAATATGCTCAACGTGCGTCTTATGTGAAATTAGGATTTTTGTCCGTTGATTGTTGTTGACATGACAAAATAACTAATAAAAATAGGATTTCTAAGAAAATATTAGTTGATTAAAATAAACAGTCAAGAAGCATTTATCGTTTAAAAATATTTAAAAAAAGTGACTGGTCAAATTAATTTAAAATTAAAAGATGAAGTACAAGCTTCATTACTTACAACACAGAAAATGTATACTTTCATATATAAACTACGTTAATAAACTAATCATTATAAGCAACTCATGAACAAGAAATTGTGATTATTGACATAGTTACGTATGCACTCCTTTAAATATTATGAGAATTTAAACATTACGAAAAACAGTTAAGGGGATGTCGGAGGCAAATCAGCGAATCGTATTTTTCAGTATACGTAAAATTTACGCATCTGCTGCCGATCCCAGCGGTCTCAAAATATTCCAATAAAATTCTCTAGTGCCATTGACTCGTTATTTTAGCCGTGAATATCTGCAACTTTTGTATTCTAAGTAAAACGAATAGGATGCCTCGCTAAGACGGCGCTAGTATCAGGTGGGAATATCCTAAGCCAGCGAGAGTTTAGATTAGAATTAAAAAAGTGCAGGTACGCATGGCTAAAATAACGAGTCCATGTCACTAGAGAATTTTATTGAGAACATTTTGAGACTACTGGGAATGACAGTAAGTACTTCAATTTTACGTATACCGAAAAGTACGGTTTGAATGAGGAGCTGATTTGGCTCCGACATCCCCTCAAAAGCGTAATATAATGTAATTCACGTTCTTCTAAATATATTCTCAATAAGTGGTACACGAGCGATAGGAGGCTTATTTGATTTTAACTTTTAATTTATCATATCTCTTATGAAAATCATAAAAGATTATTCAGTTTTTGGTTCATTGACACTTTTCATCAAAGTGCACTATTGTACATACCATTATATTTACTGAACCTACGAATCTATTACTGTAACCTCGTCGGTTGTGCAGCTCTTACAGATGTACGAAAACAATCCATTTAATTATTAATGTAGTATTTATTTATAATTTTCGTCAAAATGTATATTCCAAGTAGTAGTATACTTGTAAATCATCATCAGAAATATTAAAATGCTCAATAAAGATGATCCGTATTTGCAGAAATCCCATTCGTGACGTAATCTTTACGACTCACAATGCACAGTTAAATATAAGTTATCTGTTACCAAAAAATTGCATTAGTAATGTACGAAGTAGAAACGTTACAGCGACCTGCATGGTGATGGTATACTCCAACGTCCTAACGATGATAGCGATTCCACTACTGCAAGACACCGGTGAGCCATACCTACCCTTCAAAACCTGGCTGCCCTATGACCTTCACCATCGACTTAATTATTGGTTATCGTTCGTTCATCAAAGCCTTGGACTGCTAGCATGCTCATCCATAAGCCTCGCCAATGACAACATCGTCACAGGTTTTATGATGCAGGCGTGCGCTCAATTCGAGATACTTGAGTGTCGACTTAAAGCCCTGCCGAGGATTATTGAAGCTGTTAGGTCTAAAATACCTGATTGCCAATTAGAAAGATACGAAAGAAAGATGTTGAAACAACATATCAAGCATCACGTTCATATATTTAGGTAAACCTTTCATAAAAATGTTTTAAGTCACCGATGCCAACTAGATCATTCAGGAGTTGCAGAATCATTGTATACATATCTAAAATTTAATAATATGTAATTGGTTAAACAGATGTGACGTTATGGAAACTTCGAAAAATAAAATTATATTTAACCAATAGATTTTTTCAATACATGTAGCGCGATAAATTATTTTGTTTCAGAATTTTTTTTTGCAATTTATTTTTTAATTTATTAAATATTAAATATGGTATTATAGCATTTAATTTATTTTGATTTCTGAGTGCAATATTACCTGCAGCGACATCTTGCTGAAAGCTGACAATGTGGATAAAATAAGGCTATAAAAGTATTGTCGCTACCAAAGTGCCGATTGCCGAATGAAATCGCGTAAGAAATGTCGCCTTAAAGTCGGTAGAAAATGTATATTGTCGAGTTATCATTTTTTCAAAACTAATGAAACTAAGGTTACGTCGTTTATAAACAGATTTTAAACTATCGCCCTTTCATTCTTGAATAAATTTTACAGTTTTAGCTTAACAAATTATTTGGTGTATTATCTTATTAATACTCATATCAATGGTCGTTGTACCAAATTATCCACTCATCAAAGGCAAAGATTCTCATGATTTTAACGTAAAATTGTTACCGCAAAATAACTTTCAATATTTGTAATATTTATCACACAACATCGTTAGATTTGTTATGTACGTCATATTGTTGCTGCCTTGCAATTAACTGATTATCAGGATTATTCACCATTCGTATGATTAACAATGCAGTGGTGCAGGAGAATGTATCAGCCAATCTAAATAATTCATTTTGAAAATTTTGTTAATATTACAGTTACATCAACGAAGTTATGAGAACATTTAGTTCCGTTATATTGGTTCAATTTTGTGCAAGCTCAACGGTCATCACCATCAGTATATTTCAATTGTCGGTTAAAGATCCTGGTAATCTGGATTTTCTTATGGTTTCAGTTTATTTAGTGAGCATGTTAACAGAGTTTTTTTTATACTGTTGGTTTGGAAATGAAGTCACATTAAAAGTAATTTTAAGAAGTCTTATACTTTCTATACTAGAATTGAAATTTGAAAGTTGCAGAAACATTCAAGGAATAAAATTTCTTAAATATTTTTTTTGTCATATCGAGTTTTAAACTCTCAAAATCATGTTACTTGTAACAGTTTTCTTCTATTTTTTATTCATATTTTTACGAACTAAATCCTTTCTTTTTTGTTTTTAGATCTTTCAATGTTCAAAAGTAAGCTGATTATTCCAAGAAATTAAATAAAAAAATTAAACTCAAACTTTGAAATATTTCAGAGTACCAGATTTGCCGTTAACATTTACGAATCTGAGTGGACTTTGTTAAATATAAAATCATGGAAAATGCTTTTATTTATTGTACACCGTACCACCAAACCTGTTATTATATCCTGTTATAATTTCATCGTTTTGTCTCTTGATGCTTACGTCAACGTCAGTACCAAAGATAAAAGAATTATTACGTTTAAAAATTTATGATTTTTTTTCTGGTGTATTTAGTGTATCTTTCTCTCCAATAACTGTTTACAATTAATGCCACACAGACATAATTGTGCACTAAACAACACTAATATCTTTCAACATAATATAATAAATATTTTTCCTGTGATAGAACAACAGTTTAAGCACATTTTAATTTTCATTAATTTATTTATCTTTTACAGATATTGAGGATATCATATTCCGTTTTTAACTTACTGAGAAGTTCAACAGTAACTTAAGCTTATACCAAGAAAGTAAGAAAAACTTTCAATACGTTCACATTAATGAAGTTATTTTTTTTTAAATGTAGGTGTAGTTAAATTTTAAGACTCTTAAAAATAATATATTGTTGATAAATGTTGAGATTAATAATTCTGTAGTATATTTTAAAGACAATGGAATAAACTATTATTGTTATTGTATAAATGATTTTTTAATTTTAAAATTCTGCAAATAAAACCTTGATGATTATTAGTTTACAGTTCACGTATATTTTGTTGAATTACATACTTGATTTCAATGAAACTCTGGGAAAGATTTATCCCTCGAACTGCACAGATCTGCGTAGTATAAAGTTGTGAATTGTGGATTTATACGTATAAGACAATGTAAATAGATCTGTACGTGCACATCTACCTTTCTAGTTGCATTATACATTGTAAGACTACATTCATTCTGTATTTGATTTTTAATAGTTTAATACAAAATATATTTAACAACCGAGATTAAGAAAAACTGAAAACTACTTAGTCTGTAAATTAAAAAAAGTCTTGGTTCAATGTCTCTGTAACTTTGCACTGGTGTCCGTTTTTCCGTTCAATCACAACCAATTCAATTCCACTTAGTAACTGAGGAGACAGTGACGAATTCATTATTACTTAAGATTCGGAGGTGCTTACGTATTCCATCAGTTCCACAACTTTTATTCGTCAACATAGTATCTAATCTGTATCTATAGCCAGTAATTTTCGCACAAATAGACTATTCTTCCAGGTCTCTTAGGAATGTAATACAATCGGAATAACTGATTAAAGAAGAAATAAGGTAACGACTTACATCCTAACATCTTAGGGACGCATCCGTAGTCTATTTAGATATCTGGAAGCGTTCAGATCTGAATATTATTTTGTGTCGTGATAATTTATGTACGCGTTTTAATGTGAATAGGATCTTATAGAAATAGAAACTTCAAATATAAGTTTTAATTTGTTTGGACTAGCACTGCGTGGATAACTTATCGTTAAAATGTATACGAGAATATTCTGCATATAATATAATATAATATTGTATGGTATATTTAATGATGGTAACTGACATTACGATAAATGAATATAATTATATCAATATTCTTTAACTTATTACCAGGAGATAACCAGAATGTGAGTCTCAGATTTTCTTGAAACTTTCAGAAATTATATTCTGTGTAAAATAATGAAACCCGTGCATCGGCGTTTTATTGAATAGACCTTGGAAATCAATATATTCATTACTCATTATGCTCATAATGTATATCTACATATATATATACGTAGATGCACTTAGGTATAAAATCAATTTTGGATTAGTGAATAGTTTAAAAAATAGGTCTCACTTAGAAAAACGCTAAGACACGGGTCTCATTTTGCGCAAAAAGTAATTCTTGAAAGTTTTAAAAAAATCCTGGAGCCACATCTCTGGTTATCTCTTTGTTAGTTTTATATACATTAAGAAATATTACTTATATAACTTTGTCAGTTATAGTTTTATATACATTGCAGTTAAAAATTATTTTATAATTTTTGTTTTGTTATAATTGATTAGTGTTATTATCCTGGTATAATCTTATTCTTTAAATTAGATATGCTTGCAAGTATTAATCACATATCTAATAACATATATTTAAAAAAAATATATTTTTAACAATTGTAAGACAATTGCATATAAATGATCTTATACTTATTGCATTTAGGATCTGTTATTGTAATATGATAATTCATATACCTATCTGATGTGAAAAATGGAAGCAATCCAATTTTCATTCAAAATTCTATCAGTTTGCGGAGTCTGGAGGCCCATAAATTATTCCTCAAGATTTGATAAAATTCTATACAGCATGTACAGCATTCTCGTGTTTCCTATACCGATCCTGCTGGATATTGGACTAATAGCTCGAATGGCCTATTCCAATATAAATTTTGACGAATTGACGGAAACATTATACATGTGTTTGACAACAACATCGAATATTTTCAAATCATTGAATTTTCTACTTAAGCGAAAACAGTTGATTGAGCTGTCAAATATGTTCTCGGTCAAGTACACAAAAGCTAGAAACAATCAGGAACAGTTGATATTAAATCAGTATGAAAGATATATAAGGTTTTTAATGATAATAGCTATGATTATATTTTTAATAATAATTAAATAAATATCAAACATTCACTTTGAATACAATGAGTAATGATGATTCTTTGGATTAACACCTTTTACATTTTATTAGAATAGAAATTTAAGAACACATTAATTAAAATTTTCAATTATTTCTATAACTGAATCAATCTAAAATTTTAGCACTGTTAGTTTAATCTTGGATATGATATCTGTGAAAAAATTGAACAAAATTTCATCATTTTAATTTTTTCTTAAAGGCTTTTGTAAGGGGGTGAGTGTACTGAGCTACAATTATGGTAGTTTGCAATAAAGATATAGAAAATTTCGTTTGCTCTGAAAACTTAGAGTTATATTATATTAAATATCTTAATTGAAAATAATCATGAAATTATTTCTTAGGACCTTATTATGGGATGATCGTCCAATTAAGTTTTATGACACTAATTTGAACTATTATTTATCGAATAAAGAATTTTGTGAAATTTGTAAAAAGAATTTAAGTACTGTACAGCATGCCGATTCATAGATGAAAGCTTTTAACATTAATAACTACAAATCATGTCATACAACACATAACCAATCATCTAATGCATTGATATGTAGAATAGAAATCCAAAGAATCACAGCTACTCAAATTGCATGCGTTATTTTTTGTCAATGGAATCATCAAATGTTTTTGTTTTTGCAAACGAGAGACAGGTGGCTCCCCTATACATTGATCGCATTGGTCGAAATGACAGTCGCAATGTTATTGCTGGCGCCGTTTTTTCAAACGAAAAATCATCGATCGTTACCATACAAAGTTTGGCTTCCTTGCAATAATAATACGCCCGACTCACTCTTCTGGATGATTTATGTACCAAACTCACTTGGAATAATATCAAGTTCGTTTCTCGGAATTGCCGCCGATGCCATTATTCCTAGTTTTCTAATGGTGGCTTGTGCTCAACTTGAAATGCTTAGTCACAGAATTGTGAATGTACCGCGTTATGTTGAAAATGCCACAGATGGCAAGTTAATGGATCACGAGCTCTGTATGTATGAGAAGATGTTAATGAGGGACAATATTCGTCATCATATCTTTATATTTGAGTTAGTAGAGTAATTTATTATTATACACATATCCTAGTTTTCGTCGGTACCATGAAATCATATCGTTCTATTATATTTTACAAACATTTTTTTGAAACGCTACTTAAACTGATTTTACTGTTTTATCTATACAAGCGTATTTGGGTAAAAGAATTTCTAATGATTAAGGGTATTTTACAGATTTGCAAACAGGATATGTAAAGCATTCAGTATAATAATATTTACACAGTATGTAATAAGTTCGTTAGTCATATCAGTAAACGTTTATCAACTATCAACCAAGGAAACTGTTGACATAGATTTCTTTTCCAAACTTTTCTATCTTGTATGTATGTTAGTAGAATTTTTCATTTATTGTTGGTTTGGAAATGAGCTTAGCGTAAAAGTAAGAAATACTTTTATACATTTTTGAAATAGCGTAATGAAAAATTTTATAAAAACTTTTACTTTCAGAGTCTAGAGTTTGGTAAATCGGTTTGCAATATCGATTTAACGTCAATGAATGTTCATTCCCAGAAGCTGCTTTTATTTATAATGATGCGTGCAACTAAGCCAATTGTTATGTCAAAAACTCATTTTGTTGTTTTGTCATTAGACTCATTTACAAAGGTAAGGATATAAATCATAATTTACTCTTTTTTACAATCTAATATTAGTTATTTTTCTAGATATTAAAAGTATCTTATACAGCTTTCAATGTGCTCCAGATGTCATCGGTTTAAAAAATTTATGTGATCTAATTATCTTTTCATGGGCGTGAAGGAATTATTTTTATGTTTAAATTTATATAGTTAAATAAATACCGTAGTAAGCATTACATATTCTTATAAAATTATCGTTACCTGCGTAATAACTAATTATTGAGATGACTCTTTATTGATCTTCATGGAACCAAAGTAAAATAACTCAATCTGCTTAACAATCATTTATTGCGCAACGTTTCGAAGTCTTACGACTTATACCTTTCTCTTCAGGCTCAACTGCGTTTCAACAGTCAACTTTCAGTTCGGCAGTTGAGCTGAAGAAGATCTCATTACGTCCGTGCTTGAAGAAAAGTACCGTTTCGTCTGAATTTGAAGAAATATGACATTTCGTAAAAAATTTTATGCCGAAAATTTTGTAGTGATAACAATGCTGCCGAAAAACCCGCGTTGATTTAATAATGCATGAAATACTGCGCTGTTGTAATTTTTTTATGCTTTAAGGAATGAACAATCATTCCAGTATAATTTTTTCGACAGTTAATATACCTTATATACCTATAATATAGATAGATACACATATACGTAATTTTTTTTTTTAGTAGCTTTTTATTGGCCTTTTGCTGGTGAGCTTAGGCCATTACCAGGTATTGCCAGAGATTAGTAAGAGATTGCCAGTGAGGTACGGCGAACCTGTGCCAGTCCAATTGTGCCGTGAGCTAGCGATGCCACGCGGATGTGCATGGAACTAAGAAATGCCGAAATAATAATAAACGCGCGTGCATCCAAGTCGGCCAAAGCGGCAAAAAGGGAATAGTCGCGCAGACAATATCCACCATCCACGCGGTTTAGACATTTACAGAAACCCGGCCTTTGGACTGATTTTTTTTTATGAACCTTATACATTAATGAGTAAATTCCAAAGTTCATTAATAGTTAATTTTTAATCGAATTATTTAACATAAAATTTTATTAAATGTTTTACTTCCCCAATGTAATTACATTTTTATAAGATAATTTCTAAAAATAATTACAATTGAAAGGTGTTTTAATTTTAACACTACTGTCACTTTACATTAGACGGAACCACATTATTTTAATAAATTAAACGTTTATATATTATTATTAAAGTTAAATA
>UELV01097065.1:0-10355 GCA_900490015.1 Megastigmus stigmatizans | reverse complement strand
ACAAAAAAATGATAGGCTAATTCTAACTACGGCATTCGAAAGAGAAGACTTCAAACCATCGGAAATGGTACTTTTCAATTTTTTTCTGGACCGATTACGTAAAAAGTTATAGCGTTGAAAGTTCAGATAAAATTTTGGACATTTGGTACGAAAAGGGTTAAAGATTATATTTGAAATTTTAATAACAACTTAGAAATTTGTAATTTGTGCATTAAAACTTCTTAAATACCTCATCCTTAAGTTGTTTTTCAAAATGTTTTATTACTTAATTTATTTATAAATTACGTGTTGCACATTTATTGGAACAAATAATTAAGTTTGAGGGAGCTAAGTGCCAATATATTTCAAGCGGTTTTTCCTTATTTCTAAACAACGTTCACAAGCTGAATATCCAGTATGGGCCTCTACACTTTAAAAAAGAACGAGCAGGAATTTCACACACAAAAAATTTTAATTTAATTGCAAATTTAATATCAGATAAAAAGCTTATTAGTCTGATAGTTAAACAAGGTCTTCTATAAACTGCTTCATGTAATGTGTCGGGCTGTTGAGATTACCTTTTCTAGCATAATCAGACACCGAGAAAGGTTTGTAAACATTATGGTTTGAATACACTTTACACAAAACGAGACGACCATTTACCTAAACAGACGTACGAAATACACGTGCAGCATCATAAAAGTGTTTTAAGTGTAGGCACGCACAATCATAGCTTTTATTGTAGTTCGTAGGGATACATTGTTATGTTCCTACGTGTACTATATAGTCATCTTTTTCTATCTATCTTGCTCTCAGTATTTAGTGTTTCTCTTTACAATAAAATATTTAAAAAATTCTATTTCTACATTAAGTTTTTGTTGAGTATTTAATCATTTTTTAATAAATATAATCAAAATAAAAACCGCTGCCAATTCATTGGCACTTATATAGCTTCCTCTAACTTAATGTTTTGTTCTATTTACCAAATATTGTAAAATTATAATTCAATAAAATATATTTTAAAAATATTTGAAAAGGCAAATAAAACAAAATAGTAACATCAAATACCATCAAATCATTATTGAAATAAATATTTTTAAAGAATCTTAAGAATCAGAAAAATTGAAATATCTTAAAAACTTATAAACCAAATGTACATAAAAAATATGCAGCTTCCAAGGAACAAAAATGCTATTTATGTATAAAATTTTGAAAAGATTTGAGCAGTTATACATTCGTTATTGAATCTGATAGAAAACCGATTTTTTCCATATTATTGTTTATTTCTCAAAAAATATAAAATATTAATTCCTAATAATTTAAAACATAATGATTGGTAAAGAAATTCTTAAGTTCTGCATAGTATCAAAAAATGACATTTTTCGAAATAACAAAAAAACGACGCAAGCCATTACAAAAAATAATACGTTAAATTGCAAGTAATTCAATGCTCTTTTAAACGCATTTAATAAGTTTATTAATCATTCAACTTCCATTAACAAAAAAATTAAAAAACTAAAAATCAAAAAGTAATTTTCTGAAGGAAAACAAAAGAAAATCAATGAATCTTAAAGTTTATTTTTCAGGCTTCATGTGATAACAAAACAGAGTACCTAAAACAAATATCTATACTTTCAAATCGATACATGCGTTTTCGAGATACAGAGGTATACATACTCACACACACACGCGCAATAGAAAAGAAAAAAAAAATTCTCAAAACTAGGAACTAAATTTTTGTTCCAAAAGTCTCACCGATACAAAGCTTTCTCTCCGAGGAAGTAATTTTTAAATGTTCTCATGTTAACTATTTTAGTATTGTTCTATATAGTGGATTACATGTTATTTATTGCATTAATAATTCTTGATACATATCAATACCTTATTATGGAAATAAGCATATGATAATTAAACATTGTCCAAAATAACTATTATATACACAAAACTCTAAATTACTAATGAAATTTTTTACCGTAAATGATATTTAATCGAGTGCGTTAAACGTAAAGCTTACATTTTTTGCACATAGCCATGATATTTCAACATTAATTTTTGGATAAACTCGTAAATAAGCACGATGATAGAAAAACAGTATCCAATGATCAAAACTGAAATGAGAATTTTTAGAGTGTTGACCGATTCTCCAGTTTTCTTACTATAAATGTTATTGTGTCTTGTAAATTTTGCCTTCCTCTTATTGGCTTCAATTTTACGAAAATGTGCAACGATCCCTGTGTCCGCCAGAATATTTATTATTGATTGCATCTTTTCAAAGTATGAAGATCCAGATTCTACATAGTATAAATAATTGTAAGAATTAAAACTATCCTTTGCCATCTTCATTATCAACGTGTCAGAAATATTAGACTTATAATTCCATTCATGCATAATACAAATAGTATTTCTCTTAGCTCGTATATATGCTATGCACGAATTTATATCATTCATCTTGAGCATTTTACTCCTAATTCTCATGAAGTATGGATTCGGGTTATCGAAAAATCCGTAATCAAAAGAAGTAGAACTAGCAAATATCGGCAATTTAGATTCGTATATTTGTTGAGCTGTGTCCAATGGCACTTCGTTATAAGAAAATTTGAGATCTACGATATCCAAATAAAAATCGGTGGTATACTTCATCGCTATTAATCCGAAAATCACATAGAATATCTTCTCATTTTTACTGCACGGAAAGTGCTTAGCTGGTACCCCTAACAGTTGCTCGAATACATTAAAAACTTCCCAGTAGTGACCATCGAACTTGAGTAATTTTTTTTAAACAAACTAAACTACATAGAATAATGATTACTATGATCGCGTACGCAATAGCATTATAAGGGACCTGTAATTTAACGTAACCTAGGATTGGAACGATAGCCACGTATTTCTTATCGTCATCATATATATTGGATCCATCATAAAACAATTTGTTTGTACTAATACCTTTATTTAACATGAAATTTATTTGGTTATTGTATAGCATAAGGTACGGAGAGTCCATATTAGTTACGTGATTTCCCGAGAAATTAAATTTCTGTATTGCTATAAATATTACACAAAGGTAAGAATTTTTTGGGCTAACCATGATTCGTCCATTTTTCAATTTGATAGGTTGGTGATGATACGTACGTAACGCGTAATTATGACCATTTAATAATTAATCTGGAAAAATTTTTATATTCTTCTCAAAAATGTCGTTAACCTTCTGACAGCCGGCATTTTTCCTACTGAAAAAGTGTAACTTTCTCGAAATTTTCCATGTAAATGTTTCTTAAGTAATAATATATGTGGGCCGATCATGGAATAACGCCATATGGCGTCATGCCAGCTGGCGGTGGTAAAGGGAAATTTTCAAAATTTTTATATCAGCAAAGAAAGTTTTCTAAGGGTTTTGAGTGTTGCTGAGAACGATTTTGATACTTATTTTGATCAAAAATGGATGCTAGATAATGAATTGGCCATTTTTATCAATTTTGGAGTCAATTCTGACTAGTGATAATACGTAGAATTTTAATACGATATTTTTAAAATTTTTAGTCTGCCATCTTGAATTCGCCATCTTGGAATTGAAAAACTGAAATTCTGATTACATATTTGTGCTCAGCAACCTCAAAAACCCCCGAGTAAGAAATTTTAAGCAAAATTATTGCATGACGCCAAATGGCGTCATCCCGGCTGTCAGAAGGTTAATGGTATTTACTGTCATAAATTGTCAGCGCTTGTGGTGGAACCGGTATCATCACCCAATCGGGGTATATAATTTTACTTTAACAAAAAGAGACGTGCGATCATTGACTAATTAGCAATACGTAACATTTCCGAATCATGGTATAGCTGCTGGTGGGAGCCTTCCTCAGACTTGACCAGAAACGCAACGAGTGCCATTCAGACGACGCTCCAGCAGCCTTGCGACGGTACCCTGTATTCGTATTACGGTGGCCATCAAATTAAAAAATAAGACTCGACCAGCCGTGCGTTACGGTATATGTGTATCAATGTACTTTAATGAGACGCACAAAGGTAATTTGTATTATTCAAGATTAAGCGCAAGGATAAATAGTATGTGTGTATGGTAGCGTAAGTGAGTGTATGTATGTTGCGCGTAAGGTATATTGGTGATGTCATCCGGAGAAGTTTATAAGAAATATAATCTAGAATCAGTCGACATCAATCTGCTTTCTATTCAACGTCGATGAAATACATCAAACCCATTCACAAAGTGTTTTATTAATTATTTATAACCCATCCAAATATATTAAAATATCTTAGGACTTTTGGTTAATGAAAGAAAAAGTGTATTGGTTGCAACAACAAGGTGTAGATATCTGCGGTTCAAAGTAGATAAAAAAATTTTGTGAAGCTGCCTGCGGATGAAGGAATGATTTGAAAGGAACTTATTGAAAAATTCTCAATTAAAAAAAAAAGTAAGATGAGGGAACTGGCGGAATTAATAAGTAAACTAATAGCGGCTTACCTAACGATACAATACATTCAGATCTCGCAAGATTGACTTATTTGCCAACCAACATAATACGAAATGTAACTTTCATATCTTGGAAACTAGATCCTAAAGCCGATACCTTTATGATCCTCAAGTAGATGCCTTTACGATCAATTGGTCCAATTTGTAACTAAACTAATAATCACCTTATGAACCCTTCAATAAACCTGTCCTACTGGTTTTCTGTAAAAAGGGATACTATACCCCCTAACAGTGCATGTGTAACAACCCCATTTGGCCTAATTGAATTACAATTGCGTATACATTATTAACAAAATAGTAATAATAAAATATAATAATCTCTTCCGAAGAGATTACTCAGTAGTGTCCCCATTCCGGATGGCGCCACAAGTTTAAAGCAAATAAGACTTTTCAAGGATATTCGTTGTCCGATGCGCTCGCTCCGTCTCGCGCTGCTCGAATCACTACCAAATGTCATACTTCAAAGCATTTTTGAAGTCAGCTAACAGGGATGAAAGCTATAGCTAGGGTTACATGAACATGGGAAGGACTAATCTCTTCGGAAGAGACGCTACATACAATTGCTATGGAACTTCACTTACAGATAAGTTCGTTCAATTGTTCAATTGTTCAATTGTACTTCGCCTCTCTTCCTCGAGAATACTTAGTAGATATTTAAAGCTTAGTTACGACAAAAATTTCGAATGTTATGATATGAACAAGAAAGGTTCGAATCATAAAACGATTTAGCGCTCACCAAGCGTAGATTATATTTAAATAATATAAGATTACATTTTAATAAAATTACATTAAATTAGAATAATTTTATAAACTTAAAACAGCGTTGGCAAAAGCACTTTGATCTTCAATGACCTCTAAGTCGTAGAATCTTGCAAAGGTTTGTGAGTCTTTGGTCCATCCTGCAGTTGCTCTTATTGTATCAATGTTAATACTCATTCTCTTTGCTGCAGATGTCGACGTATGTCGGGTGCTATAAGCCGAAAAACAATCAGTGTCGATTCCGCTCTCTTTCAAGGTGTGTTTGATCCACCTACTCAAAGATTGTATACCCACAGCATTATGTGGTTTTCAAAAGATATAAAAAAAGTGCATCAGAGCCTTTACGTATTCCTTTAGTTTTTTTAAGATAATTCTCTAATGTATGAGCAGGACAAATACTTTGGCCTTTATAAAAAGGCAGAATTAAAACAGGCTGTTTCTTTCCCGGTTTGGAAATTTTTATCGATGCAGGAATCTTAATAATAATTTTTTCTTTACATTTTTAATTTCCTTTATGTTAATCAAGGGCAGAGTTTGCATGCGATGACCTGTCACTAAAGTTAGTAAAGCTACTAGTTTGTAAGAAAGCTTTTTTAAGGATATATCACTGTTTGGAGCCCAATTTGATAGATAATCGATGACAAACTTTAGATTCCAAGTGGAATTATATTTTGGTTGAGGAGGACGAAGTTTGGAAGCTCCTTTACAGATTCTTTGAATGCCTGGATTTTGCGCGACGTCGGGCCCTAAAATCAAGACAATAGCTGACCTGTAAGAGTTAATTGTTCCATAAGATGCTCCGTGATTGAACTCCGCTGTTGAGAAATTTTGAATTTCCAAAAAATTTAACGAAAACGGATCAATTTTCTTTTTGCAGCAAAAGTCATGCCACTCCCTCAATGGGCAGTCATATTGTCGCAAAGACGACTCTGTGATCGAAGCAATTGCAAGCTGAAATGATGCTTGTGACATTCCTTTTAACGCGAAAGCTTTCTTGATAAAATCCCTGCCACCATGGTAAGCTGAGGCCAGAGGGGATGCGGTCTCCTGTATGAATCACATAACCATTTTATATTAGGTTTGAAAATAACTGGATCCGAATTAATTATATCCATAAAAAGTGGATACCAGGGCTGAGACGGCCAGTCTGGTACAACTAAGACACCTTGACAGTCTTCTTGTCTAATCTTTTTTAGTACTCTCAGTATTAAAGCGAACGGGAGGAAGGCATAGAAATAGTAATTACTCCAATTTAATGTGAATGTATCGATTTTCATCGACCCTGGATCTTTTTCCAAGAAACGCACAAATCACATTTAGTGTTATAGCGGGTTGCAAATAAGTCTATATCCGGTTGGCCGAATGTGTTGCAAATTTCATTGAAAGCTTCATCACATAACTCATATTCGGTTTCTGGCTCTAACCGCCTCGATTCCGCATCCGCAATGTTATTTTCTTTTGACTGGATGTAAGACGCAAATAACCAAATGCCGCGATTCTCGCACCAATTCCAAATTTCTTTTGATTTCTTACTTAGTTTCTCACTATGCATGCCTCCCATGTGGTTTAGATATGAGATCGCAGTGGTACTGTCGATTCTCAATAAAACATTGCAATTGCGTAAATCTTTTGCGAAACACGTAAGTCCGAAAAAAGCTGCGAGAATTTCCAGATAATTAACATGATATAAGCGCTCTCTGACGTACCAAAAACCGTGAATTATTTCATCTGCGCAACAGGCGCCCCAGCCAGTTGTTAAGGCGTCTGAGAAAATTTCTAAAACATAATCTAGATTACGTATAGGTTTGTTAATTTTTAAAATATTTGATTTCCACCAATTAAAATCAATCATTAGTCCGGGTGATATTTCCATGTATTTATCATAACAATTGTCATGTTTATTGAGCGCTTTAATTTTTTATCGATCAAAATCTTTTACATAAGCCCAACCGTAAGTCGCTGCTTGACAGCAGAACTCTAAAGTTCCTATAAATGATGCAAAGTCCCGGATTTTATATGTCTTCATTCGACTATATTTTGAAACTGCTTTTAAAGTATTTAATCTTTTCTAAAATTAAGACCGAGGAATCTACGCATTTTCGAAGGTACAGTATTGCTTTTAATTAATTTAAACAATAAAACCGAGTTTTTTAAGCAAAGATATGGTTTCATTTAAATTCTCGAGACCCTCTGTATAAGTTTTTCCCAAAAGTAAGAAATCGTCTAAATAGATAACCGAAGGGAAGCCCGACTTTCGTAAATGTGAAACTATCGGTTTCATAATTTTTGTGAATACAAAAGGAGCACAGCTCAGGCCAAATGGTAGTACCGTAAACTCATACAGCTCATTTAGAAATTTAAATCTCAGAAACTTCCTGTCTTTTTCTGCGACAGAAACTTGGTAGTAGGCATCCTTCAAATCTAGTGTTGTCATGTAACATCCTTGACACATCAGGTTGATAACTATTCTAGTATCTTCCAGTTTGAAATGGAATTCTGTATATATTTATTCAGCATTTTTAGATTTAAGACTAACCAATTTTAACCGTTAGGTTTTGGTGCTAAAAAAATTGGCGAAATAAACTGTTTTTTATTAAACTGGCATTTCTTAATTGCGCCTTTGATTAAAAGCTGATTAATTTGATCAGAGATTACTTCAACATCTTTATTTGACGAAGACTGCTCTCGAGGTATTCGTTTCTGATAAGGTGGATCCGTAAAAGGAATCTCAAACCCTCGTATCCACTTTAAAATAGTGGGATCGGATGTCAACGCTTCCCAATCTTTAGAAAAGAATTTTAGCTTTCCAGCCAAAATACTTACATCGATCAATTCCTTCTCCTCCGTGAGCGGTACTGAGATGGCTGGGGTTTGCGGTCCTGATGCTGTTCGCTCTTCGGTTGTTGCTTCGATTCCCCGCTTCCAGGCCTCGACCGCTGTTGGTTGCGCTGTTGGTAAGGTTAGTTGAATCGCCGGGGCGGGTTTTTCGCGTTCTTTAAATCTCGTCTCTGAAGTGGCTTTGTAGGTTTCAAGTCTTTGCTTGATTTTTCTAATAATTTTGCAGCTTTCAGCTGTTCCTCTAAGACTTTGTCGAATAACCATTCATCTATTGATGTAGAATTTAACGCATCTCGCAAGGATGCATTAATGTTTGCCACGATCAAAGATCTTCTCGTCAAAGCCTCGAACCGCTGCAAATCCACCAAAAGTCTGCAAACATCGCTGATATTTTCAATCGTGTGCATGTTGTCAATTTTTTCTTTTTTGATAAAAGAAGATAAAAGCGAGCTTAAAGCAGCCAAGCACCCAGCGACTTTCTGCTGTTTTGAAACCAAACGACAATCACTGATAATGACTGGCGGTTGCAATGACGATTTAACCTTTGGTATAAGCTTCGGAGTATCTAGAAGGGCGCAGTTTTCTGGTAAGAGATATTTTTTAAAATAAAACATCTTTTTCTTCTTTAGATAGCCCTGTCTTATAAATCTCCTGCCAACGGACTTCTATATCGCTGTATATTGGAGCAGCTCTTATAATCTCATAAGTTAAACGTTTCCCAATTACTAATAAAACATCTTGTTCTAACGTCTCTTTAAATTCAACCACCTTCCCCGTACTCGTTGATTCGGATACCGGATTGGACGTTGTCTCGTAGTTAGCGCTATATTCGACAACTACCAAGCAGTTTTTTTCTTGGTTAGGTTGCATGTCGCTCTGCCCTTCTCGTGTCTGCGTGCGTTCTCCATCTGAATATGACGAAACATGCCCTCCTGGCGGTTGCATCAAATGATTGCTCTCGCTTGAGGACGAACTCGAAGAACTTGCGAGAACAGGCGGCATTGAAAAAATAAACGCCCCTACTTTATACATGCGTATAATGACACTCCTAAACTGTCGGATATAGGGCCTAACCCTTTACCCAAAATTTGTGCAAGTGTAACATAATCGGTTTGCTTATTAGCCTTGCTAAACAACGCGACGTACTCTCTCATGAGAACCGTAAAGAAATCACGGGAAAAATATTTCTCGCTAGCCTAACTACCGAGCGAAATACATATTTTTTCTTACACAAGAATAATAATCCCTTATTTTGATAAATTTAAGTCTGAAACATTATAATTATATTGCATAAAGAAAAAATATACACTTACGTCGCCTTTTCTGTCGATGTTTTCGCTTTTTCTTATGTTTTTTCTTGAGCTTCTTCCCAAGTCGCTTTATTCTTTTTTCCATCGAACTCTGATCTTCTTCCTCAGAAGAAGAGTGATGTTTCCTTTTATTATCCATGATAATAGTCAAATAAGGATCCTAGATTTTCCAAGGTTCGTGCGGCTTCACCGACACAAGATAGAGGAATGACATTTGGTAGTAATGCGTGCAGCGCGAGACGGCGCGAGCGTATCGGACAACGGATATCTTTGAAAAATCTTATTTGCTTCAAACTTGTGGCGCCGTCCGGGATGGAGTAGGGACATTATTAAGTAATCTCGAGAAAGAGACGCGAAGTACAACGAATTTTAAAGGGTGCGTTGAGTACTTCATAATACCACTTGCTAAAATAATGAAAAAAATTTTTAACTTCATAATTTAAGATATCTCGAAATTCGTTTTTTTTTTTCAATCATCTTGAAAATACGCAGGGTGACCCCTATTTTTTATTTCAAATTCGTGTTTAGAAAATTAAAATACGTACACGGAAAAGACTGGGGAAACCGCCGCGCCAAGAGCGGTGTAGCAGCGCCACTAGCAGTAGCGTGCACCGGCTACTCTGTTTCTGGGGTACTGGTTATCCCACTTACTACGGAGAGTTGAGATAATTTCGTTTCTATTAATTATCTCGAAACTTTACACTCATCGAAATCGAATAAAAAATCATTTCCAATGTAAAATTTTACGCTCTTTCAATTGGTGTAAACCATTTTGTTCTAGCCTAAGCCGTTCTCGAGATATAAGCAAATAAAACTTTGAAACTCTGTTTTTGCATGGAACCTCTGGACCTAGGAAGCTGCAAATATGAAAATCGTTTTTTTCGACCCCGATTTACCTAATAACCAAAATGCAGTCATTTCTATTTCATTTGTGTTTTGCATCTTGTTACTGTACTATATGTATCTTGTTTATTATACTATAGCAT
>UELV01097063.1:0-10605 GCA_900490015.1 Megastigmus stigmatizans | reverse complement strand
TATTACAATATCGTGACGTCATACGTTATTTATTTATTTATTTATTTATTTATTTATTTATTTATTTATTTATTTATTTATTTATTTAACCAGAGTAAGTACATTACATTACAAAAGGTAATCCAGCAGAGGAAAACAAATTCCTGTTCGCTGGTCCAGCATACATATAGATACTTACAAACTAAAAAACTAACGTTTTGGTAAGTGATTTACGACTTTCTCTGTTTGGACAAACAGAGATAATGCAAAACACTTACAGACCTAAACCTACTTAAGAACTAGATCTTAAAACTAGAACGAGAAGACAATTTTGTCATAACATTTCATAAATCTTTTTAATTTATAACATTATTTATATTTTTATTCAATAATTAATTAATTAATTTAATTATCAGCCAAAAATGGCTATTTTAATAAAATATTTTTACTTTTTCAATTCCTATCAACCGTTTTTACTAATCCAGTCTTTTACTTCATTACAATACAATTTTTTATCTATATCTAAAATTTTAAGCTCGTTTGGCAATCTATTAAAGATCTTTATCGCTTTAATTATACAGCTTTTTCCACTATTGTCTTCTTTAATTTTTGTTTGTATCTTTTTTAATACTTATTTGTTATTTCTTATTATTTTGGAAAAAGAAAAACCGACCTTTATTCTATGAACTGTGGGTATCAAAATAGAAAAAGAATTATGCAAAATCCTAATTACCAAGATCGTCTAAAATTAAAGCATAAAATTAACTATTTAGCATAAGTCTGCGGTAGATGGGATTACAA
This sequence comes from Megastigmus stigmatizans, assembly GCA_900490015.1. Classification (NCBI taxonomy): domain Eukaryota; kingdom Metazoa; phylum Arthropoda; class Insecta; order Hymenoptera; family Megastigmidae; genus Megastigmus; species Megastigmus stigmatizans. The sequence continues at coordinate 9,825 of UELV01097063.1, read as the reverse complement.
AACTGCGGTTTCGATAAAAATTGTGGATAAGACTTTCATTTTAAAACATAAGTAAGTATATACTCTATAAATTCATATATGCAATACCGAATCTATCTCATATCGAACTAATCGAAGATCAAAGTGGGACGATCGAAGGCCTTAAAAGTATCGTAGATAGTCTGCGGTAGATTTAAAAGTATAAATTGCATATTTTACATTTCACCAATAAGTACAATATAATTAAAAAATTAATGCTTTTGGTTGAAAATGAAGAACCATCTGTTTGAAATTATGAAAGTAGAAACGAAGAAAACGGAAATACTTACTGTAGCTTATTATCTACTAAGTAGTATATATAATAATTTTTTTACCTTTTTTTTCAAGTAAGGAGAATTTATTGATCTTCAACGGTCTATAATGTTTAAATTCATAACTACTCTTGTATTACGAACGATATATACAGTCATTTCTCATTATAAATTTGGCATTGGGTCACTGAAATGTCTGAGCATTTACTGATGGACTCATTTCTGGTAGAATTTTGAATTCTGCAAGGAATATGAGTGTCGCGGAAATACTTTCCTCTTTTTGACATTTTTATACTTGTCATCTTACTGATGAGCCCAACAAGTAACGCTAGCGAAATGCATCTGTTATTTCTATTTTCGATACATATATTTCGATATATAACTTTTTCATATTATCCTTCATTTCATTAAGTTTTTATTCTCCTTTACTCATCAGCGTAAGGATTTAATCTATAAATTCTATTTATTTTTGAAACCATTACAAATGAGTTATTTCTCATTATAAGATATATATATACCAGCCGAATTTCATCGTGATGTCGTCAATGTTAAAGCATATCTTATAAGTATAGGTTGTGATGTCCAGTCTCTCACTTCTGGACGAGTATGTCTAAGTGGATAACGCTCTACCGAGATTCTTGATTATTAGGAGTTTCGGATTTATTTATTAAGGATTGAATTAATGAATGTAAGGGTTGTAGTACTTACTGCTTGGGTCTCGGCTTGGGTCGGTGTTGATCTCTCGTTTGGACTGTTTTGTAGATTCGCTGTTTTGTAAATCACTTCTTTAATTAAGTAAAATTTTCTTTATTCACTTCAAATACGGGTTATAATTTTTAGAATGACATTAATGCTTTGACGGACGAATTAATCTCTGTTGAAAATATCCACGTGGAAATCAATCTAAAAACGTCAACTAGATTTATATTCAAAAGGGGGATTAATTAAAATAAATTACACATAGATTTGGTGTCCTTAATAGGTGTTGATTGCGGATGATAACGCCCAAACTGGGGAATTAAACTTTAATATTCAAAATCTTAATATTTTAATTAAATTTAAATAATGGTAAAATTGTGTTTATTTCAGGTTGTAATTAATTTAGATTTATTACAGATTCTACGGGGGTGAATGTAAACAAGGGCAATCTTATTGCCACTAATATTAAGAGACTGTAAAAATAAGATCGATAAAAATATATTTATCATTTTATAGTATATGTACTGAACTATAGTTCAGTCGACAAAAGTAGCCTTTTTATTTTTGAAGTAAAGGTCTATTTAAAGGGGGAAAATATTTTTTAGAGATATTTATAGGTTTTATGGGAGGGTGGTAAAATTTTGAATATTACAACTTTTTTTTTATTAACCCCTCTGTTGAAATATTTCTACGTGGCGTTTTAGGACTGATTTAGACGTGGATTGCGGCGTAGAAATCTACGTGGAAATCCATGTGGAATCCATGTGGATATTTTCAACAGGGATATAAATATTTTTTAGAAATCATTACTGGTATAGTTCAAGATTTTATAATATTTATGTAACTTAAATTCTGATTATCACTTGCAATCCATACTGCCCCATAATTATATTTATATTGATGCAATTTCACTAAATATGCTAAATTCATAAATAATATATAAAAAAATATAAATTGTATTACACGATTTTCCTAAACAGTTTCGTTGCATAAGTTTTCAAAATATTTTCTAGTTTATATTTAACGTGTTAAAGATTTAGTGGAGGTCGAGTAAAAACGACTCGCGCGGGCGGGTTTCTGAGGTATAAGGAATGGTTAAATAGGTAGTCTGAATAAAATAACTGAGCTATATTTGATAGAACAGATTTAATAAATAACTATGTATACAATTATAACTACAACAAGTTGGAGAATATATGGATGTTGGTATAAATTTGAAGGCGACGCGTTAGACTGTCTATTACGACGCAGCGATCGCGAGTAACCGCTCGCGCCGAGCGTTTCTATTCATCGGCTCTATAAGTGTTTACTTATCGTATCGTTTGGTAACTACAATATCTATATGTGTGCTTGTAGAATTTGAATATAACTAATGTAAAATATTTACTTAATTTTATTAAACTTTGTTTTATATTTACGAGAGAGATTCTTTGGAGAGATTTTTTGACGTAGAAGAGTGCTTGTAAAAAATTATTCTAAATGCTGTAATATTATTTTAGAAATTTCAAAAAAATCGGAAACTGTTCTTGCGCAAAGTACCTTACATTAGTGTTATTTATTTTCTTTTATTTTTAGCAAACTCATCTTCGAGATATTGGATTTTGGAAAAATGTCAATTAACAGTAGGTAGTGTTCTGATATTTTAACAAAATAATTTAAAATTTATTTAATATATAGGTAATTTATTATTTACACATTTTTAAGCTTTGAAATTGTACTAGTAATACATCATTATTTGTGATAAGTTATCAATTTATCAATAAATATCAATAGAGATATTTAGCATCAATCGAAAATTCAATAAAATAACAAAAGAAGTATAATTTTATTTATAGATATTTAAGATAAATGCATCGATAAGGCGAAAAAGTCGATAAATCTATTATTATAGGCATTATACATATAATAAGGTATGCTAAATATCTCTATGAATTGACATGTATATTCATCAGGTGTCATTAAATGCGTCAGGATTTATACTTACACGCTGCTATGCTAAATGCGCATTTCTCTACAAATACCAAATTATGGAACGGATGGCCGAATCATTATTACAGTAATAATCTAAAAAAATATGACTATATAAATGGTATTAGCAATGCTAATCTGTTCGGGCACACATAGCCATTACTCCGCGTGGCTGAGAGTCATGCAGTATACATTCAGGTAGCGAGTGCTTATAAGTCAGGAAGGCAATTCTGTGTTCTCTTCGAGACATATCAGGTACTGCACTCACTGCTGGTCTTGGAGCCTCTTTGGTTTGTCCCCGGCTTCATCGAGGGCAGCATCCTCGGCTCCTGTCCCCGTCGTCGACTCCTTCGACTCGGCCTCGATCCGCACCTTGGCCCGCGGTTCCCCAGCAGCCCCAGCCGAGGTGGCGTTCCGCCAAACTTGGCTCGCCGTCATCGACATGATGTTTCGCAGTACCTCCTCGCTGCTTTTGGCACTCCTCTCGTTGCCTCGGAGGTTCGGGGCCGGTACGACGCGAAGTCCACCCGCCTCGGGTAGGTCAGCCGAGTTGATCTCGGCACGGATCTCCGCTGATGGCATCCCGGCGGCCGGATCGAGCGCCGAGTGCTGATTCCTGGGCATCCTCGACGAGTGGATCGGGTGCTGCAGGCTGCTGTCGTTCACGGCGGCGGCTTTGGCGCGATTCACCTGCTGCTGCGGCCGATTAGTCAGAGTCAGCTCCGCCTTGCTCTGCTGCAAGCCAGCAGTAATTTCATCCAGATAATTCATAGGCGACTTGAAGCGCTGAATTTGATCCCGGAGATAGTTGAGCGGCGGCGGTGTAGAGGAAATTAGGTTCGGCCGGACGCTTTCACTGGCTGTTTTCGATGCGCCGTTCGAGTAGCCGTAATTCTGGAGGCTGGAGTTCGGAGCCGAGGGCACGGCGAGGACGTTTTGCGGTGTAGCGGACGAGGCTCGGCTGGGATTCGCGATGCTGCGCCCGTACTCGATGCCGCGGAAGTTCAGGCCTCGATTCTGCAGCGTGGGTATAAAATGCAAGATATTTACCTACATCGTGCTTGATATGACGTAAGGAGCTGGCCAATTCTCAATGGAGATTTCCAGTGGTTGATTATATCATAGGGTTGATTATATTAATAATTGATTTTTTTTTCCTATTGTAGGTACTCGTAAGTATTGAAGATTTAAATTTCTAGTCAAATTTAATTTCAACTTAAGGGGATGTCGTAGCCAAATCAGCACCACGTAGTTTTCGGTATACGTGAAATTTACGTACTTTCTGTCGTTCCTATAGTGGTCTCAAAATGTCCACGAAAAGATTCTCTAGTGCTATTAGTCCGTTATTTTAGCCGGGAGTACCTGAAATTTGTTTATTCTAATCTAATCGAATAGGTCACCCCACTGAGTCGGCGCTGCTATCAGGTGGAAATATCCCACGTCAGTGAGAGTTTAGATTGAAATAAAATAAGTACAGGTACTCCTGGCTAAAATAATGAGTCAATAATGGCAGCAGAGAATTTTATTGTGAACATTTTGAGACCACTAGGAACGATGGAAAATATATAAATTTTACGTATATCGAAAAATACTATTCTATAAAAATACTATAAATATACCGATAAATTTACATGCAATGATTTTTGATGACAGGAATATGAATAAGTGTACCGTTTCGATGATTTTATTTACCAGAATTTGTCATACTTGAATGAGTTATGTTATGTTTACGTGATTTTGGATTTTTCACGAATTTAGGTAAACTTTTATAGGTATATATAAAGTCTAGTCTTTTCTTACCCAATTATTACTAGATTGCTGAGGCGCTCGCTCAGGCGTTGTTTGTTTGGGAAACATAATCATCACCTTGGACGGGGATTCTTCATGTTGCATCTCCGCAGGTCTTTTATCTGGGCTCGGAAACTGTGCCTTCTTGTCCTTTGTTTCTTTATCTCCAGAGTTTAATTGAACTTTCCAAGGATTCTCATCGGATATCCTGGAAGGGATCTCGTTTTTCTTAAAGTCATATTGAGGTATCGGTGTTGGCTCAAGAGGGCCGTAACTAGTTTCAAACATAGAAATTGAAATTTATGAGAATATTATGTGGATAACAAAAGTATGTCTACTGACTAAACAAATCGTGTACTATCTCATTAATATTCAGTCGATCTTTATAGGTATATTTGATATTTCATTAAACATATTTTTTACAGTACGAAATTCTTTAGAATATAGATTTTAGAAGAAAAGTTTTCTGCCCGGAGAACAAGTACAATATAAGCATAAGAAACTCAAATCATATTTGAAACGATATTATTTAGGATGAAATTGAGATGAGATACGCGATCAATGATTACGCTGTGCTAATAATATGTAATGTATATATAGATACGGATCTTTTATCTATGTCGATCAAGCATGAATAGCCTGAAAGATTGCCTTTGTCTTTACTATTTTTGAAGCAGAATTTGAAAATCTACCAAGAACTTGGAAATTTTCAGATTTTCAGCGAATTTTAATATAAATATTATAATATCACATGAAAGTATTTTGGAGAAAATAAAGTAAAATACATATTGGTCAAAATCTTTTGACCGATTAAACTTTTTGTTTTAAATTAATTAAGTTATAACACCATTGTTAACTGATCAATATATCGATATCAATTAATAAAATCTTTTTTAGGTAAAAAATACGAGAAATGCACCCAATTAACTGTATCAAAACGTCCACGCACGAGTATAAAATTATGCGAAGGCATTGATTATGTATCAAAGTGCGCGTTCCTATATATAGCTAATGGTATCGTTTCTCTGATTTAGTTTTTTTTTCTTCTCTTTTCACCCATAAGCGGTGAAAGTTGACATCTGCTATTGGGGCTTTTAAAAGTAAACAAAAATAACTATTCCGAGAATCGAATCTTCATCCTATTAGAAAGTAAAAGTGGTTCGAAGAGTTTATAGGATTAAACTTCCACATGGTGATTAAATTTATTTCTCCAGAGTTGCGTGGATATTACTGGGTAATTGGTATAGTCCTACGCAAAAGTGAACTATAATAGCTCTATAGTGCAGTATATAACCAGATTAAAAATAAATCATTCTTATAAATATATAGTTTATCTATACCTATTCAAACTTTAACTATTATAGCGGTTAAAGATCCGCAATAAAATGCGTAATCTAGTTATGTTAAAATAACAACAACTGAACGAAAAGATTAAAACTTGATTTTTAATCTGGAATAAACTTTTTTTTTAAAAAAACTTTATATTTCTTTCGCGAGAATAAGGAAAAAAAAATATCTTTCAGCTAATTAATTACACGTGTTTTATATGTATATTTTCATAAAACACTCGAATTTTAAACAGTTGTCATGTAGGTAGTAGAGGATAGTCGCATTAACCTGTTATTAAAATTGCACGACAAATCTATACGTAACTTGACCAGCTATCTTTCAATGCACGAAAAGACATTTTAATTAAAATTTGCTTAACCCCTTACTTTTAGGAAAACGTGTTTTAAAAAGGCCGAGCCGATTACGCCCTACTGTGTTAATATTACATTAGAAACAGATGACACTACATAAAAAAACACCGATCTCCAATCAAGTTCTTTATAATATTTTTTTGTGTAAGTGAATTAAGTGAATTTCTTGAAGTATAATTTATTTTAATTAAATTTTTTTTTCCCATTCGAGTTTATTCAAATCTTGCGAATATTCTTCTTTTATACCTGCATCTGGCACGAAAACTGCTGATAAAAGTGATTCTGGCATCGTGCCATTATTATTAGCTGGTTAATAGGTGTAATGTGACTGTAGGTGGGAGATACCGGTTTACCTGACGGAGAACGCGTCGGGCTCCTCCGGAAAGTACATGTGTTGGCTGAGCCGATAAGGATGAGGAGGTGTCTGCGGTGGCGGAAAGGGGGAGATGTGCCGAGAAGGGTAGGCGGCGGTGAGCGGTGGCGGTGCAGACCCCCTGTTGATCAGGTGTATGACCACGTGCTCGGTGTCCTCGTCGATCGGCTCGATCTGTCTTATGTAGACCTGACTGCGAGTCCCCTGCATGTTGGGAATGTCTATGGGCCCGATGAGAGGAGCCTGCTCTCGGGGCGTCTCCTCCGTCGTGAAGAAACTCGGCACCCAATCCATCCAGCTGCTCTGGCGCGGCGGCGGCGGCTTCGTCTGGACCGGCTGCAAGACCATCGTGTTACCCATCGTCGGTCGCATCAGATTCGGCTCTCGCGAGTCTTGCTGCCAGATGCTTTGCGACGACTCGATGGACGGGTAGGCGATGTTGTCCTCGAACATGAGATTGTTCGAGGGATGAAAGAGCGCAGGACCCTCGGACGGGAGTCGGGCCTCGTCCTCGGGAGCTACCGGGAGTATAGGCCACGGCGAGTTCAATGCTTTCCCCGGGCGCGGTACCAAGTCCCGATGGCCGTATAGGGCTGCCCGATATGAGCTAGCCTGCAGCTGACTTATCCTCGTATCTTCAAAGCTCGGCCTATTATTATATCCATCAGGTAAATGTAAAGTAAACGTGAAATATTTTTGTTACCTCTTAAACTAAGTATACAATATTACAACATATATTTATAGAATTACAGAGCTACAAACATGAGGGTATTGGAAAGTAAAATTTCAATATTTGAAAATATTTGAAAATATTTGAAAAATTTAATGAAATATACATCAAATTTATCGATGTATTGTCTATATTTCTCTCATCTACCTTTTATATGTATAATGAGCTTTTTTAAATCTTAAAATAGCCATTCAAGTTATAAAGTACACGTTATATATAACAAATTGACTTTCTACTACTTTCATTATCAAATACAAACAGCAATTTAGTAACTGACAAGTTGATATTTTTAACTTCGTTATAATAAATAAATTTAAGTTATTTTTAATAAAATTTACGACAAAATACACCTTAAAATTTACAGTGAATTATTATTATTAGTCGGTCAAATTTTTTTATGCGAAAATTGTAGGAAGCACGCTGTAAAAAGTTTATTTAATTATATTCTTCAATTTAGATGTACTACATATAACATATGCATGCATATTTTGTAACATTAATTTAGTTAACTAATTCAGCTACAGGCTATATATATATAATACTATAAGTTAAATAAAATTATTTAACAAATCCCGCTAATGTTATAACCTGCAGATGCAATAATAACGATCCAGATTCATAAGTATAACCTTAGAATATTCTCTATAATTTTTACTGTGTATTTCTCTCGATCCTAGATCGATAAAAAAGCGAAGAAGATAAATTATGTATGCATGTGCAAAATTTCGACGCCATTTTTTTTTTATGCCAATTGTGAATACGAAAACAGGCAAGAAAGATGTAAGTGCACAAGAAATTAGAAACAAAATAATAAATTACACGATACCTCGTAGAGTTGCCGTTATCAGCTATGGCGATAGAGAGTAGAAAGGCACCAACCTATGAAAAAAAATGTGTACGAAATGAGTCGATATCCTGCAAATTCTTACATACCAAATGTATTTCCGTTTGTAACGCCTTGATGAATGATTTCATTAAGGTGAACGTTGATCTTTATTATTTTTAGCTCAAATATTTGCTATTAAGATAAGTTCTTGAGCTCTCGTGCGCATCGCTATAGAGTTGTTTTAGAAAGCCGCTGTTTTTTTTATTAGTAGAGGAGTCAGTTGAACAAAACTATTAATAAATTAATAATTGAAAAAAGTAAAAACTCTATAGGTCCTTGTTCTAACGCTTAGAGAAAATAAAATTTTCTAAGTTAATTATCTGGATTTTATATATAATTATCCACCTTGAATTGTATATAAGCAATAATATAATTATTGATGTTGTCACAGTAATAAATTTTTATTAATACAAACTCCTTGATTTTCTAATACTTGAAAAAACTATTTTAAATATAACCAACGACATATTTTTATTTCGTAAAATTTATCTTATGAGTAACTTCATAATATTTTGCAAACTTATGAAAATTTTATAATTAAATAGATCACATTTATACCTAATTTTCTTCATTAATAAGATTTTATTCACTCTAGTTTATAAATTCTCGTTAAAGCTTTCAAAATTTATGCTTTCAAGTATACTAATCAAAACATGGAATGTGTTTGCAGACATCTATAATATCGTATTCAATAATATTGTTTAATAAAAAGGATCATTTTATTATTTTTCAAATTCAAAATGCAATTTAGAATCATTAAAAACATTTAAATTTTATTTTTTGTACGTTCCTTAATTTATTTAACAAATCAAAAGCTGCTTTTTCGAACATTTACTGCAGTGAAAAAGTTAATGAAAACGTACCAAACCTTTACATAATAAAATTTATTATATGATTATACGGTTCAATCAACAATTTAAGCTTTGATACGCAGAAATAATTTTTTTGGTTAATTTATACGTGGTCAGCTGTTGAAATTCGAAAAAAATGCGTTTTTCGAAATTTTGACAATTTTTATCTCGAAAACTGTTGGTCATTCGAAAAAAAAACTTGTAAGGACTTATTATGTTTAAATTAAGGGGTAAATTAGGTTTAAAAGCCTAATTTTGACAATTTATTTTGGAAGTGTGGGAAAAGAAACAGTATTTCTTTTTAGAGGGTTCATTTAACATATATTGAAGTATGAAAACATATTTTTTATTATTAGTTTAATGTAAAATGGCGGCGATACAGCTAATCTCCAGAAAAATTTTTTGAAAGGTGCTCCGCGGGCGAACAAATTTCTCGGAAACTAAGAGAACTGGACCAAAAAAACGAAAATTTTTTAAAACTATATACTATTATCCAGAGAAGTACGAAGGATTTTTTTTTATATTAATTTTTGTAGAAAT
>UELV01097062.1:15384-32721 GCA_900490015.1 Megastigmus stigmatizans | reverse complement strand
GCTGGGGGTAAAGGTAGGAGAAGAATAAAAGTGGCCGGCACACAACAGAAGCAATAGAAGAAAAAAAGCAGAGAGCGGCTCCTTCCCCGCCCGAGGACATTCTCTCTCCCATCCCCTTTGCTCTGTTTCGAATATATATCTGGCCGGTAGCCTCCCCCCGCGCTCTGCTCTGCTCTTTTTCCTCGCTTTGCTTCCCTCTCCTTGCTCCGCTTTTTGCTCCTGCACATCGTGAATCGAAGGTAGCGGAGGCAGCGCCAGCCTCTCTAGCCGTGTGTGTGTGTGTGTGTGTGTATGGGCTAGGCAGTCGGCGGGTGAGAGGAAAAACTTTTTAATCAGTATCCGCGGCCATTTGTACTGTGCCTGCCTCCCCCTCGACCCCTGTGTTCCTTTCTCGGGGGCGCACGGCCGCCGCACCACCGCTAGACTTTCGAATAACGATACAAAACGAGCGGCCCGACGCTATAAATCCACGGCGTCGTCGTCGTAGCTCTGCTCGCTAAAGGGAGCTGCCAACGCGGGACGTCGCTCGAGCGCCGGAATATCGCTGAATGGCCAAGTGCATGGACAGCGACAGCCGCCAGTCCTGACCCTGCCTTTCTATTTTATACCCGGGGAGACGTTTAACTCACCGCTACTCTCCCCGTGCACACGCGTGTGTATCGAATGTGCGCGCAGTACGCGACTAAGGTTCGGCCTGCGGGGTGCATCGATTTATCGGGATATGACGAATTCGATGAGACTAATCTTTCCGACAAAGTGATATTCCAAGAACGAAAGCTATTAGCGTTAAGCATTCGAATATATTCTGCGCTTCGATTGCGTTCGAACACGACCCAGCATCCGACTAACATTTGAATATTCCGATATCGCGGCGGCAGCTGAATATTCATCGAATATAATCGAAGGCTATTATTTAAATTATATTTTATACTCTCGGGAAAGAATTTCATCAATCGGCGCGCGAGCGAGCTCGCGCAAGCGGACTAGCCTCGTCAATTAAGGACCATTTTAGGGAACTAACATAAATCTCGCGGCGGGAAATATTTCGCCATCGGTTATATTGATGGAAATATGCAAATTTATTCCCCGATCAAAATCTCTGAACGTTTGCCCGAGCCATCAATATCTATTGATTTTGCTGTGATTTAGGATCCAATATTATTGTGATATCTGTCGTCTATAATGAATATAATAAACTTTCTAATTGCGTATCTAATGATTTTCAAATTGTGCGTTAGCTTCGAAATTAAAATTTTGTTATTCCATTCAGCTTCGCTATTGATCACAGTTATGGGCTTTTGTGCGCTTCGAAAATGCTTATATTCACCGTCCATTAGAATAAATGAGTAATTACGTATTCGAATGGTGATTATGAACGTCCCTATAATCGAATTAAAAGAATAATTCCACGAATAGAGCGGATTCTAATTTTGAGTTTCATACATTTTGAATAACATCATTTTTGAGGTCTCTCTCTCTCTCTCTCTCTCTCTCTCTCTCTCTCTCTGCAATGCATAATATAAGCAAAAATAGAAAATAATGAGATGTATTGTTATAAATTATTTAATTATTGAATAAGATAAAGACAATCGTACAAAGTAGTGCCACGAAGTAAGTATTTTCTCTATTGTTTATCTACTTTACAAGAACAGACATAAATTTAAATTCAAATATGAAGCAGAAATGCAATAGGAAACAATATCTTCGGGATGCAGTGCACGCATTTTCAAAGAGAAAGAGAGGGCAGCAAGGAGAGAGAGAGAGAGAGAGAGAGAGAGAATTTGAAGTTAGAACGTCGTTTCACGGAACTGATAAGACGAGACGTTCGTACGCGGTTACCAGGATGTTCCACGATAACGAAAAGCAATGAACAGAACGCTCGAGAATGGATTTTCGTTCGTGCTACTGGGCTTGTCTTTAATTTAAGATAGTGGGATGAAATTTTGTTCGCCAACGGAGTGCGAAGAATTTCAAGCAGTTTTGGATTAGAAGGCGACTCCAATTTAAAACTATGGTTAGTTATTTTGTACTATATAAGTATGGGACGTGATCTAAATAAAAAGGGCTTCTTTACGATGGCATCAATGATTCAACGAGGAAAAAAATGTTAGTGGTGTATAATTAAATCTAATTTAAAGAATGAGTTATACGATGAAAGGCGTTTTAAAAATAAATTTGCCGATTGTAATAATAAACTTACATTTCAAAAGTAAATTTAATTTAACTAATATCAAAAAAGTGTGCAGCTATTCTAAAGATTAGAAAAACGTAAATTAATTTTTCCAAATTAGAAATACTCTCTTCTTGAACGTTTATTATTATAACGACTTATCAACTTTTTTCATTTGAGAATAACAATCACAATTTTAATCTCTGAGTCCTCTACAAAACCGACTTATATATTCAAAAAGAAATTGTCAGAGATAAATCAGAAAAAAGTTTAATCGAAAAATCGATGACAGCAACAAAAAAAGACCGTCGGAAAGAATACGAGCAGACTTCTCTAGATTTTTACGAGACTCGCCTATTTGTATATATATATATACACATATATATATATATTATTCCAGCGTTGAGCGGAGCGTCAGCTGCTATGATCAGACATCAGCTGGCCTTATGCTTCTATCTTTTCATACGAAAGTAGAAGCAGACAGCATAATGTCTTGTCATAACATCTTCCCGTCCTCGCTGCCTCCCCCCCCCCTCCCAACCTTTCTTCTGCTTATCTATCTTCAACAAAGGCACTATCCGGTGCAGACATATAATTCTATTTTAAATCTCGGAGTCTCCAGACCGATGTAAAAATTGTGACTTTCAAATGACGCAGCCCATTATAAATTCGACTTAGTTTTCCTAGATATAGAATCCTGTCTCGTTGTGTGATTTGAGGGAAAATCAAGGTCTTTCTATATTTCTGCTTCTACTTCAATTTCTGAAACATATACGAACTAAGTAATTCGGTCTTTTTTTAAACTATTGTGAAGGGGGTCAAATTTTTCTTTAAAGTTGATTTTTTCATTAAAAATTCTTGCATTGCATTATAAATACTTTTTACAAAAAATTAAATGGTGCAACCTAGCTGTGAGATTTTTATGTACTCAATAAAAACAATATTTAATGAAATTATTATTATGATGCAATTTTTCTACGGATTTTACATTTAAAATTAATAGTTTTATCATTTTCATATCATATGCTTAAAAATAGCATATATAATTTTTTTACTTGCCACATGCAATAACATGATAAAACTTTAAAGAGGCCTTTAAAATGACGTAGCTTTAAAACGGCGAAATGCGTACAAGTTTTGATAGCTTTAATATATTTTTAACAAGTTACAGGCCAAGAGCTACACCTAACTGTCTCGGAAATTACAATGATACAATAAGTGAGGTAATATTTAAAATATTTCTCCAATAAACGTATAACTCTCCCCTCTGCATAATATTTTAATGTTTCGAAATTTGATATCATTCGCTGGCACAAAAGAAGTTTTTCTCATTTCATCACTGCATACATGCACTTCCGATCGATCACGCTTTCATTTCGCGCGCGGTGCCGAGTCGAGGCGCGCTAAAAAAAGGAGCGGGTAAAAAACGCCGTCACATAACTCTCGAGGAAAAAGTCCGACATATAGAGAAAGAGAGGGTGAGAGAAAGAGAGAGAGAGAGAGAGAGAGAGAGAGAGAGAGAGAGAGGTACAGGTGCTTGTTATTACGTGGCGTAATTCACTCGCCATTAAAACCATTATAAACGAGCGACCAACGTCCAGCGACTATAACACTATATACCTACGCTATAAGGCGTAAATTTTTTGACTTTTCTTTCTGGACTGCATTATTTTTATCTCCATAGCTCTCGTTCTCTCTCTCGGTCAGACTTTTTCTTCTCATCTTTTTTCCCATTCGGCGGAGGAATTCATGCATGCTATCCTACATGCGGGTCACTTCTGCGTACCACTTCGAGACTCGAGAATTATGGACTCGAAAACTTTATTCCACTCTTCTTCCGGTCACCGCAGACATGCAACTCCGACTACGCCTGATCCTCCCTCTTTTTCTCACACATCGACGGTTCTCTCTCTCTCTCTCTCTCTCTACTTGTCTCTTCCGTGCAGTTTTTTTCATTTTCCCCGAGCGATTTTTCAGTCTTATATTGCCACATTGTTAACTCTCCGATGGTTTTTGGTTAGTTAATATCGTGATAAATTAGTTTGAGAGGATGAAAGTCGTGAGTAAAAATTGGAACGCTTAACAAAAAAATGAACGAGGGTAGGAGTATAATGAAAAAATGAATTGCCAATGGATTAAAAAAAAAAGTAAAGAAAGAAAAGAATGAGGATCCTGTGGTGCAAAAGTAGATAAAGCAATAGTTGGCGTAATGTTAGCTGTAGCCAAAGTAAAATGGCTGTATCAACACACGAACATTTTTCGATAGTGATGTGCGTAAGTGTGCAACATGGGAGTATTCAAATGTTGTGTTACAAAATTCAGAATAGAAAACTAATCTGGAAATTAATAGCATAAAAAGTGCTGCGTAATTGAGTGTGTAATCCATAGAATTTGTCTGCCCTTTGAAAATATCGACATGGATTCACATGGAATCTATTTCGATCTACATGGGTGCTACCTAGAATTCAGCTGGAATCCACGTAGCGTGTTCTTTCAGCAGGGTAGTGATCCAAACGTAATCCATTATTTATTAGGCTTAAATTCAGTCTTTCATATTAGATTTAAATCGCTTTGTCTTAAAAATTTCATATATAAAAGAATAAAAAATCGTATACGGTTTATCTAACTTAATCATGCAGTATTGTATTTTTATTTCGTTTTTTTTAGGATAGTTTTATATTATATTTTATTTCAAATGTTGTAACACAACTTTTTTTATATTCACACACTGCACACGCATAGGCGCACTAACAAGAAAGGGTTCGTGCGTTGTTGCGGCCATTTTAGTTTAGCTACAGTACGCCATATTATACCGTAAATGTAGTACAATAAATAAATATATTAGCAGATATTGCTTCGTAATAGTTTCTTTTTTTGTGTAAATGATAAAATCAATTAACTATTAAATGATCATTGAAGTTATAGTATAAGCTTTATATGAACTGTTATTATTAATATTTCGAATTGAACTCAGACATCTACATATACATAAGCTTCTTATTTATAAATAGCTCATACTCTGAATCAATTGAATTGTAATACCGCAGGTTGCGTAATAAACTTCTACGAACATATTGACTAATAGGGGGAAATAACTACTTAGGGACTCAATACGAAGCTTTTGCTTCCATTTAAAATTTTGACTGCATATAAGCACTACAAACATATCTTAGAATACGGAAATTTTAATAAACCATTGGCATCGATCGCCGAGCCAACTGTATTATGCCTATAAAATATTAGAAACCATTAAAGTGTCCAGCGGCTGGAAATGTTATCAAGGCACACGCACACACACACATACACACACAACCGTACAAAGGCATACAAATCAAGCAGTTCCGCAGCGACTTCAGTTGGAAATTATTGTACGTCCAACATCGATAAATCTCTTGGCCGCATACACGTATATACGTACGTTTCCCCCCAGACTCTCTCTCTCTCTCTCTCTCTCTCTCTCTCTCTTTACTTCCATCCCATCCACCTATTTACCTATCCCATCGGCTTCCCTCGTCCGACTTCTCTCCTTTTTTCCCTCGAAAAATCCTTCTCTCTTTCCTTCCTTCCAACAGCTCCTGCACCTACGTACAGCTATACGTACTCACACTGCACACATATAGACGATGAGGCACACACGTCCATAGCTGCGCGCGTACAACGTGGAAGCGCGCCACGTAGCGTCGGCGAGTCGCGGAGGGTTAGAGCCGTTGCCGCGTTAATTTACGACGTACGTATACGTACTATATAGGTAGCCATGTGGGCGCGAAGGACTATATATATGTAAACATATATATATAGGCGGGTGAGTGTAGCATCGGGATAGAGAGGGTGAGAGAGAGAGAGAGAGAGAGAGAGAGAGAGAGAGAGGACGTCAAGGTATAGAAGGGGTCGAGCGCAACGTGTATCGGGTTAAGCCGTAGGGAGCGGTGACCGTTCGCCTCCCTCTCACTCTCTCACACACACGCTATCACTCTCTCTCTCTCTCTCTCTCTCTCTCTCTCTCTCTGTCGCTCCCTCCCCCTCTCTCCCGTCTCACTTCCGGTCGCGACTCGATAAACACTCGACGGACGAGAGTCGATTTACAAATGGCCAGTTTCAATTTGCACCTACGATGTGCCCCCGCGCAGCGCAGGCTCTCTGCTCTCACTCTCTCTCGCTAGTCTCTCTGCGCCCCGCGCACCTCCAGCCCCTGCCCGACGCTATAGTGGACGCGTAGTTCACTCGCTCTGCCCTCGCGTTCCTCTGTCTCTCTTCTCCCTTCCTCCCAACTCGATACGTATACACGCACATGCGAGAGCTTACAAGGGGGGATAGATGGGACGACGGAGCGAAATGCGCGCGGTAGCTCGCGGCGGTGCTTCTTTTGTTCGAGGCTGAATTGCTGCAGTCAAGCATCTCGAGTTGCTCGCTCTCTCCCTCTCGCGGCCTTTTTTCTCTCTCTGTGACTCTGCCTCTTTCGTTTTCCCTTCTCGAGCGCATTCGCTCTCTCGCCCTCTCTCCTTCTCTCTCTCTTTTTATACCTTCTGTTTTCGCTCAACGTACCGATGCGAAGTTTAATTGCGCGCGGAGTAGGAAGGATGATGTGAAATTTAATGGAGAGGGAAGGGTTAGAGCGTACGTTATTGGTCACGAGGGAGCCACGTTTTGATGACGTTCGATAGTTTGGTTTATGGACTGGGTGCACCACTACCTCCATGACTCATTCTAATTGCTTGATGGATATGCGCAATTTCGAGGTCAAAAGTACGCCTCGGTAGAGGGGAATATATTTTTGTCTTACCTATTTCAACGTTAATTTCGTTCTTTATTTAAATATGCATGTACATTAGGAGTACTTTTTATATTTTTTAAGTAGTAATATCAAATCCTTCATGCAGATACGAAGATTTTTGTGTGATATGGATTAAAAGTTTATAATGTTAATTCTGAGTGTAACTAACACAATTCTTCTTACTCCTAAAAACAAATTCTTAGGCTTTATTTTATGTACGTCTACTAGTTAAATGTTCTATAAAAATAGTATCTCTTCAAAAATATGACAATAATTTTTTTCTAGATCTACTTATGTAATATCGGAAGGTCATTATAAACATTTTGTATCAAAATATATTTGATCAAAATACCTATTCTTTGAACACGTTGTGTAAGCTGTCTACAAAGCTGAATTTCCATTAGAAATTCGTTGATTAAAATTAAACCATCGGATATGAATTTTCGTTCTTATGAAAAAAGTTTGGATTGTAGCCGTATTTACAGGAAGCCAACTGAGAGTAGAATTTACACGCTCTGATGCTTTTTTCAAAAGAAGTGTAAAACTTTCTAAATACATGCCCTTTTAATTGCAAATAGTGAAATTTACTGAAGTTTCCATTATTTGCAGTTCAAAGTATGCAGTTACTATGAAAACGTTAATGAAAAAAGTATGTTTGAACTTGTAATTAAAATTTTTTATACTTTTAAAAAAATATCCTTTCGATTTAAAATATCATTTTAAATAAAAAATTACAAATGAAAATCTTTTGGAGAAATACTTCTTTAAATTGATTATTAAAAATTCCTTCTCAGTCAAAATTACTCTCTGAGGTAAAAATAACACATTTTATTGAGTTGTATCTTGTGGCGACAAAGTTCAATTATGATTGAAAAGAATATTTTTAAATTTAAATAATTTATTAATAATAATGTTTAATGTAATATTTTATTAAGATTACTCCCTCTTCAACGAAAAGAGTATTTATGAGTATTGGGTAGCAGACTCAGTTTTCTCAAAAAAAAAAAAAAAAAAAAAAATACCTTCAGAGAAAATTTTGCAGTCAGGCAATGCACTACTGTACCTGTATGCACGAAGACTGCAAATTTTATTTATAAGGTGAGCGCCCGCAAAGAATTATAATTTGCTGATACCACTTTCTGTTTCAATGTTTTATATACATATAATAGCTTCTATTTGATAATTTAATGAAATAATAATATTATTGTAAAGTATAAGAAGCTCAAAAATATATATTAGTTAATTAAATTTGGCAATCAAGTTTATTGATTTAATGTCAAACTATAATAATGCCTTTAGGCCTTGAAGATCGATATACCAATAATAACATTCAAAACGTTGATCACTAAATGATACTTTAATTAAATTTGTTCTTGACGAACAATCTAATCATTTATCAAACTGTTCTTTCGGCAAACATGTTCTACTTTTCATTAATTAATATCAAACTATGTATAAAAAAAACTGAAACCAAGTTTAAATTCAGCGTATTTTGAATAGTTAAATAAATTTAAGCAAATATAAAAGTTTTTTAAATTAATTGCCTAGTTGTGACTGTTTTTGTAGATAAAATAAATCTATTGTGGTGAAAATACTTTTTACAATCATATATATTTGTAGTATTGTAGTATATATATATATATATATACTACAATACTCCAAATTATGTAAAATGAATACTGCACTATAGGGTGTGAATATTAAAAAACTATACACACTAAGTTCAGCACGCGATGATAATTTAGCATTCTGATAACGAACATATTCTAAATCATAGTAATCGGTCTAAGCCATCAAAAGGGGTTGAGAGAGGTTGACAGAGAGAGAGAGAGAGAGAGAGAGAGAGAGATATCCAATCGCGAAGCGCAAATTGCCTATCTTCAGGCTCCGCACGCGGTTCGCAATCAAAACGCAACGCGACTCTCATCCGGCACGCCCTACGCTGTTGCACGGTGCCGTCGCTCCGCGAGTAGAGAGAGAGAGAGAGAGAGAGAGAGAAAGAGAGAGAGAGAGAGAGAGGGAGCGAGAAAGAGAGAGAAAGGGAGGGAGAGCATTGAACACACATACACACTCGTGCGCGCAAGAGAATCTTCAGCCGTTAATTCGCATGATCATCCCGCAAATGGAATTAAGCGCCTCCCATACCGGGACTTGGAATATCTCCTCTCGAGCCCAACTTCCGCTGGGCAGGCCCAATTATCTTGCCTAAGAGGGAGAACGTGCGGCAGATAAATTAAAGTAAATATTTGCCCCCGCCGCGAAAGCGAAAGAGGATGGAGCGCGTAAGTAACGACATTCTAGATTTAATTAATATTCGACTTCAAATATATGTGCACGCACCTAGCATCGATTTATACAAGGGCTAGGCGCTGCTAAGAATCCAATGAAATTTTCACGCGCAGATTTGATGGCTGGTTTTAATTGCTCTTTCTGTTGGATTGGATTTATTGTTTATTTTTGACTTTTAAACTATTTTAACTGCTACCTAGAGAAACTACACAATTTAAATACGTGCAAAGAAAAAGTACACAGTGTAAATGTGTGTTTAACACAACTTTTGAAATTTTTCATTAAAATCATTTCTATATATGACTCCGTAGTGAAGATCTGAATAATGAAGTAAAGCTATATCAACAAAGAAAAATATTAAGTGATGAAGGGAATGATAGAGAAACCAAATTTTGTTTAATTAAACAAAGAATAATCAAATTAAAATAGATTGGTTATGTACTTTGCATAGAGCTTTAATTTTTACCCCGTCTAATTATGAAATTACAAGAACTTTTCGAATGTATTTGTATATAATTTTTATAGATTTAAGTGTATAGTTGTCAATTAAATGAATAGTTTACTTTAACCAATTTTTGTCAATTTAACTCTAGAATTTTAGGGTTACATAGCGAACTACATTTACATACAGCTATTATTTATGTTCATCTAACTATTTATTTAAATTATATTGATTCCTCAAGTTGTACTATTATTTGAAACCATATCAACTGTGTAAGTTATTCGGCGTAGTTATAATGAGAGAGTAAAATACTTACTTATGTTAACTATGTATTTCTTCTAGCATACTTATTACAAATAAATAAATTTAGTTTTAGTTCACGTCTATGTATGGAATACAATGTACAACTACGGAATATTCAAATTAGGACAGATACTTATTATCTTCAACAAAGGTATATACTATATATATATGTTAATTATACCCTGGTAAAAAATTAACCAGAAGATATGACCGGGCAGACATATTTTGGCCACGGTTTATAGCCGATTTCTGCCAGTAAGTTCACCATAATATGGCTATATTATGGTGAACGTATGTTAAGTGCCAGGGCGAGCATGTTTACTTACTTTATATCATAACCTTAAATGTTATAAAAATAGAGGATAAGGATCTGACAACAAGTTTAAGCGATGTATTAACAATGTAAAGCGTTAAACACAAAAATATTGTTTTTATTTAAATTCTTTGAAAACTTAATATTTATTATAATAATTTGTTTTTCTAATTCATAAGAAATGTTTATATCATAGGTTATACCATAAGAATAAATAAAGTGAATATCTTACAAAAACTTTAATTTCATGAATGTGGTTTATTATTTATAATTTATTTATTATTTTTAAATTATTTCATAATTTTATAGTGGTCTTCTTGCTGAGAGTGACAGTGAGAGAGAGTCAGAGACAGACAAATAAACTAACCTTACTTTTGTCAAATAAAATATGTATTTTAATGATTATCATACATTTATATCATTAGTCCCGATTGTTTATCATTATTTACTTATAATATTGTAAATAATGAGGTTCTTATTAAGTTAAAGTATTTTCTTATGATCAAATCCTCAATTCACAATCATTTTATTTAATAACCATAATTTAATAAGAAATATGGCCACGATATGACCAATTGAAATTATGGCCATATTTTTCAGCATAATGTAGCCATATATGGTGAATTGCGCCATTATATGGCCACAATCCCCATTAATTTTTTACTAGGGTATAGACACGATCATTATATAAAAAACTAAATAAAATGCTATTCCTCCAAAGAATTGGTTTATGTGTTATGGATACGGAAAAATATATCATTAAATTAAAATATACAATAGCAATAGCAATACATCGAATAGCAAAATATTTCAAGGCCATTGAAAATAAAATAAGTTAGATTCAACAGATAAATGAACTTGAATTTTAATCAAATACAGCTCTAGCATTAATTTATAGTACTAAATAATTAAACTACATGCATTTCCATGCACATAAAAAGTAACAGTGAAATACTTCACGTGACCAAATAAAATGCGCGTGAAATCTTGAAACCATAAAATTGCGGAGCGAACAATGTTAACTAGTTTCAGTAGAAATTCAGTGAAATAATAAAACGCTCCAAAATTCTCAAACTCAGGAAAATTAAATTAATTTCCCTCTTTTTTTAAAATTTTGAATTACATTTTTAAAGAACATGCATAAATTCAGAATAAATCAGACTTTTGACTTTTATTGAAACTCAAATTAATGCGCATATTCCTAAAACTTCTTACACCTTTTAATATTGGCGGAAAATGCATGGTTCGATCGAAATGTTGTTAGCGCGAAATTATATTGGTGTAGAAGAATTGAAGAGTACATGAGTTTCAAATATATTTAATAATATGTAATTTATGGCTAACTTATTGCATAATGAAAAAGCTACATAGATAATATATAATATGCTTTTTATTGCATATCGGTAAACATTCCAAACAAGAAACAAAATATATAAATACAGTTTAAAAATAACATTTTGTTTCACATATTTAGATTATAAAAAAAGATTTTGAAATAAAAAAAATCAAAGTTAATAATTTTCTTGCATTTAAACATCGTATGGTATAGAAAATGTATATATTTATATATTTAGTGTATCTAAAGTTTTTTGCATCTAGTTAGCAAAAGATTCCCAATGAAGCAGATCCTTCGAATGTAGGTCAGCATGTTTTTCGAGTGCAAAAGTATGTATGCAATGTAGAGAGGTGGTATAAATAATGAGATAACTAGAGGGTAGCTAGAAATTAGGTGGATAAGAGGTTAGAGTAAAATGAACAGAGAAATAGTTGCGCCGCGCAACGAGGCAAAGCTTCTGCATCGCGCAGTGTAGCCCGGGTGCTTTAGATTTCGCCGGCTGCAGTGAAAAAGACGCAAGAGGAAATTGGGCAAACAAAACAAAGATAGAGAGTATTAGAGTAAGGAAGAAAGAGAATCATCCACTCATCCACTTGAGCGAAGATGCCGCGCTAATTTTGAGACGGCACATATAGCCGCGCAAACGAAGAGCGCTGCGTAAAAGAAGAAGCGGTCAAGGGTAGTTAAAAGAGCACTTGAATGAGGAATAAAAAGCTGTTCCTAGAAATGAAAAAGTGAGGGAGGGAGAGAGAGGAAGTAGGGGAGAAAAGTTGGCCGCTAGGTTCAAGAGGGCGAAATCGCTTCTTAATAAAGGGAAAACGGGCTCCTTCCCTAGCCGGCCCACGAAAAAGAAAGCGAGAGAGAGTGAAACGAGAAGCATAGAGAGGACTTAATATAGTGATTGCCCGGTACAGAGAGTGCGAGTGTGCACCCGAGAGAGGAGTGTGCGCGCGGGCAAAAAAGTTTAAATGAAGCCAGAAAAAAGTGGAGGAAGGAGCTGCAGCTGCCGCGAGTAGTATGTATCGCGAGTATATAGGAATAGAAGGAGGGTAGTCTAATGTATGTGGAACGAAAATGAAGCACGGGGAGATGGGGGAAAAAAGCCGGAGAGAGAGAGGCCGATGAGAAGCAGAGAGCAGCGGCGAAATCATAAAAAAAAAGAAGGCGGAACAAGAGCTCGCGAGAGGGACGAGCAGCCGGACATAGAAAAAGTGAACTAGTTAATTAGAGCGCACTATACCACACCGCCGTGGTAATGTTTATCTTTTACAGTTCTCTCTCTCTCTCTCTCTCTCTCTCTCTCTCACTCAGCAGCTCGTAGAGCGCTGTATATACTTTAATGCAAAATCCAGGTATCATTGCATTTAAAAACAAGGAGCAATTTCATCTGTCATTGTTACATATACATCTGCCCCGCTGCTTAATTACGAGACTTTTTAGAAAGCTCTTTCTATAGGATGGAATGTCTGGAGGTGATCTTTCGCAATTAATTTTACGAGAATTATAGTGTACTTCCGATGCCGACATGAAAATATTGCTATATCCGGGTGCCTTTTTGTTCGCGTGGAAACAAAAGATTTGGTTCTATAATCGCACGAGTAGATGTGCAATTTCGTTTTCTAAAGTTAATTTTTCAGAAAAAATATACTTTGATCAACCTGCAGTAATTATCGCGCAATTTACAACACGATGGTGATATAATCTCAACCTCTGAGCTTGAAATACGAGCACATATTAATACTCTAAGATACTTTATTTCAGCGAAAGAGAGAGATAGAGAGAGATAGAGAGGGAAAGAGAGGTAGGAAGGAGAAAGCACAGGCAGAGAATTAATTAGTCAAGGTAGCTAATCGCATAGGATTGGTACAATTAAATTATTTCGTTTCAAAATGATGTGCCGATATTTCAACCGAGAACGATGTGATTACCAGACTTGATGTTAGTCGAGATTAAGACATTTTTCTATAAAGTAACAAAAGTTATATAGTTAGCAAACCCTCTTGCTCCGATGAGAAAGCAAATGTGAGAGAACAAGAGGTAGAATAGTTTGAAAGTCCATACTGGCTTACGTTATAGTTCAAAGTTTGCTTCTTATACAATCTTGTTTTGATCATTGCATGTATATGATTATAGTAAGTCTCACGTTTAGGAATTTTTACACCAATTCACTCGATCTACTTGACATCATTTACAAATTGATTTTAAAAAAATGAACCACATCGATTTTTATATATTAGTGGAAGAAGTAAGTACTCTAACAATATACCCCCTATTCTTATTTTTAAATATTGGTATACCAGAAGCAGGTAACACATTCAGGATCTGGCAATCTATAATGTAAATTTTTGTCGTGAAATTTTTGTCATTGCATTAAATAAAAATGATGTTTATACAATTAAAATCAGAAAAAAGTAATTTTTTTAGCTTCATCAATACCATAAATATGTTTTTCTATTTTTCTTCCAATCACCTCTTTTAACCAACCAAATGCATTGACGTGTACATTTGCGTATTCGGGTATATTGATGCATACAGCTGATAAATATTTGAAAGTGTACTCCGGAAACGATTGGATCACGATAAAAATAAAATTCGTCACTTCGCCAAAGTTCGATCGGAATAATAAAAATTTCGCTGGCTTTAACAAAACTTAGTTATGGCAGCGTACAATTCGAGATAATACGATTTTTATACGCTTCATTTTTTTTTTATATAACTTTGCAGAAAACTTTATACCATAGAGTGATTCCTAATTCAAATTGAGTCGATATGCACTATCGCTATCAAAAAAGTTGTCAAGCCCCGATACGAAGTTGTCCTAGCTGTATAGTCGCGATTCCCAGCGCGTGTACAATACCAGAGAAAGAGGAAGAGAGCGTTCGGCTGTTCGACAGAACCACGACACACACACAAACACGCGATTCGGTCGCAGGGCCGTTGTATCCCGCGTGTGCGTTATATCGCGAATTCCCACGCGAAGTCGTATCGACATTCGCATGCAGCAGTGGATGGGTTTTGGTGCAGAAAACTCGCGCCACCGCGGTATACAAGCAACGGCAGCACCGCAGCAGCTCCTATCCGACCTCGGCACGCATCTCCGGGTAAAAAGCGGGAGTAGCGCGAGCCGATAGGTGTGGTGGCAGAGAGAGAGAGAGAGAGAGAATAGTAGGTATAGTGGGAGCGAGAGAAGGGGTGAGAAGCGCGCCGGGTATGCGCTGAATACAAAAGAAAGATGCTTCGCTGCGGTGCAGGCCGGCAGCTCGCGCGAGCTGGCCCGGGAAAGAAAGGGCTCGCGTGTGGCCGATGCTCGGCCAACTTGGGCGAACGAGGTGCGATATGATGGGGCACCCACGAGCTCTGCCCCGCACCTCCCCTGTAATCGAAAGGATAACGGAAAAGCGCAGCAAGCCGCGAGATCGCGGATGAAATGTAAGGGAGATTGATGCGTCTTTGGGGCGGCGCCGTAGAGATGGCCTGCTGCAGAGAGAGATTTCGCTACATCGTTAACCGCGAGGATGCTTCTTTTTCGCAGAGAAATTCCATTAGGATATTATTTGACTGGGTAGCTGGATTTTTCTGTGCGAGGTCCGATTGTACACTCGTGAATCTATGTACGAAAAGGCAAGTTTAAGGGGGTGTAAGTACTTAGGTCAGTTTATGAAGCGCGTAAAGACGAATCGTTCCTAAAATAATCAACTTGGCAAATCTATGGGGAATGGAGATAGCTGATCAGAGTTACGAAGAGCTCTGATGCAAGTTCTGTAAAAGATAGTAAAAATTTATAGCTTCCAAAAATGGATGTTAGTAAGGCAGGTGACGAGATTGAAAAAGATCAATCAAAATTTATAGGCGGTGAAATGCTTTCCGATTTTAAATTACTACATTTTTCATTAAATTCTTATCACATTTAATTATAGCTATATACACCAAAAATCTCTATTATTGTCGCTATTATTCTCTTCTTGTTCAAAGAAAATAAATCTTGTAATTAATAATAAGTAGGTACAAAATGCGTCCATACTATGTTTTCATTTAAAAAAATCTACGATAGACTACTAGGTAACAAAAATTGGAACTATATTCATGTTAGTTAAAAGTTTGGGTTTTTCTACTGAAAATCCAACTGCAATAAGTAGTTCTTCTAAAAAAACTGTAATACATGTAACCTACTGAATGGATGCATTGAAATTTTTCTTGATATTTTTTTTAAGTTCCAAGAAGTTACATAGAAACATGAAGGAAAAACTATATTTGTAAAGTAAAAAGAACAGAATCAAAAAGAAGACTGGGATAGAAGCAGAGAACTACAGAGAGAGATAGAAGAAGTTGAAACGAATCCTAGTGAAAAGATCACGTGAGATTTCGCGTGAGAAGTTTCTGGAAAGTGCAGAAAATGATTAAAACAAATAATCGATTTTGTAATAAACATAACTATACAAATATTTATTTGAGAGAATTAATTTGATACTTAATCGTATTTCAATATTTCAACTTGTGTTTTAAAACTAATGTCAACTGCTTTATATTTTGGCTAAAACTTAAATATCATTTATCAGCGTTAAAACTAAAGTGTTGTATCACGAATAAAACAGCTGTTTCACGACAGTGTAATTCAGCATGAAATAGCAGTGAAACTCACATTTAATGTCACTCCTTTTAAATGCTTTAATTAAATTATAATTAATTCTCAAACATTGTTAAAATAGGCGTAAAACGTTCTTACGAAGCAATTAGGCCAAGGAAAATTAATTTTGTCAGTATTTTTAAAGCCTGAAAATCACTGCAAAAAGTATTCAATACAAAATACATATTAATCAAGTAAATTATAATATAGCAATTGAAATATAATTATAATCTATTATAATCTAAAATCAAATTGCTGCTATAATATTATAAATTTAACAATAAATAATCAGAAATTCGGTTTGCAACGGTATAGTCACAAAATAGTCTATATGCAAATAAATATGTCCAGCTACCTTGTTTATAGTTCAAAGCAGAATGCTCGGGGGTAAAGTATAATGTGCGAGTGTTATTTGAGACGCATCCCAGCTTTTGTCTATATGACATTCCTAGTGCCATAAAGATAAAAGCTGCACATGAGGTAAATTTTTTAATAAATCATAGACGAATTTTGCAATTATTTACTAAAGCGTACGCGCTATACTATTTGGAATATTTGTAACGAAAACAAATTTTCTTTTTACTGAAGAAAAGAACTTTTTCTCTGCTCTGCGACTGAGCAAAAACAAAGGGTAATAATTGTCTTTAATACAATATCAAGTTCGGGAGCTTTCTTTGGCAAAGTAGAATTACCGAACAAGGGTTCACTTTCTTTACGAGGTGCTATCGGTTTAGTAAGTTTTCGAAGTATAGAACACACCCTGCAGCCAAGCTACTACACACAGATTGTAAAATAAGAAGTTGGATGGAACGAGAACGAGGGTGAGAGAGAGAAAGAGAGAGGGAGAAAGAGAGAAACAAAGAATACCGCAATAACATGCATAAACATAGGAACGTCTATAAAATACCCCAAACTTTTCAATTGCTCTGCTCGAGGCTTTACAACCATGGAGATGCTTTTCAATGTGGTGAGATGCAGCCCCCTCCGGTATTTTCTATCTCCCTTTAGTCTGGACGGCTCTTCTCCTGCAGTTCGGGCATAGCGTTGTTAAAACTACCACCACCTCCCCCCCCCCCCACCTCGTAAAAG
>UELV01097062.1:0-12548 GCA_900490015.1 Megastigmus stigmatizans | reverse complement strand
TCCCCCTCCCCCCACCCTCTCTCTCTCTCTCTATCTCTTATTCCTGTATTTCCTTTTTCCCAAACCTAACAAGCACACGAAAAGTCCCTGCGTCGCGCTACTCAGCTTTCCTCCTTTACCCCTTCCCTCTCCATCCCTCCCTCATTTTTTCCTGTTTTGTCCCAGTTCCGCACTCTGCGTATCTCGAGCGCGCTCACCGTTAGTCATATAAAACGAGTATATATATGAAGTGTATAGCGCCAGTAGGAAAATACACAGGCTCCCTGCAGCTCGAAGCTCGCGCTCTTTCCTCTTCCATAATCTCGTAGATTATGGGATTCTCTCACGGATGAAGGAAGACAGAAAAGAAAAGAGAAGGGAGATCGCGTTCCACGCAAAGTGTAGATATATATATATATATATATAACTGCAGCAATCCGACAAGCCTTTCGACAGATGTCGTTTATATTATAGCTTTGCACATCCTCCTTTTTTTTACCTCCTTCGCTGCTTTTTATGCCTTGCCGTAGGATGCATTTTTAATTTCAAACTCATTGTTGCCCGCTGGACATGAAAATGCTCTAAAGCCATTTCCAATAACATTTTTATGTCAGACTCGTGTGATTTTTCTTCTTTCCTTTTTTTCTTTCATTTGTTTTTTCATGTGTCTGTGTGTATATGTGTGCGCATTTAATTACTATAATGCATTGCAGTTTTGATGTGAATTACGCGCCTTGAAGGTTTTCTGAAAGACACACGGTAAAAAGTTCCATAACGTGGGAATGAATCTTTATCACTATTTCCTTTCCATAAAAGCTATAAAATGTTATGTTGTTGATGTATAAGGAAAATGTGCAGAAAAATATACAGTCAGTGTAGTGCTGTACTCGAGACTGTACTAGATCGCAATAAACTAAAAGCATTTACATTCATTACGTTTAACGAGTCAAAATTCGTATACCTTATCTTACCTAATAACAATATAAATTTCATTAAATTTTCTTCTTATATAGGAACAATCCTATGTAGAAGAAATATTTTGTGTGATACTTGCCAATGGAGTGTAGTTTATATCAAATACTTCAAATATAATTTTGGTAATTTAAGTAGAAGTTAAACAATGCAGTAAAATAATAAAAAATACCTTACTTATTTGAAAATATCTTTGCAATATAATACACAATACTGTTTCATCAAAAATATATTAGTAAAAAAAGGGTCTATAGACACCAAATTAAACATAAATACATGATACTAATTTCAAATTTTGTAAAATAGAAAAATGGTTTAATATTTTTACTATTAATTTTGATCAGTTGTGTACACATTCAAGCCGGACAGAGTTTAATATAAAAATTAATATCTACCTATTATTCTGATCGCTTCTATTATATTTTAATGATGAAAAAGAATGTAAATTGTTATTTTGATATTTATTTTTAAATTCAAAGTTACAATTTTTAATATACAAATTTTTTACTATACATAATATACATACGTATATTCTTATGAAAATATGTTGCTTATACTGGTAATGAATTTTTATAAACTTGAAATATATGCTTATTTGCGTTGACTTTCTGTTCATTTTAATAGCGCCGTCGTAAATTTAGCAAATATCAATAACTTTTCGGTTTAAAAAATTGGAAAATCTAAATATTTATTAATTATCAGATACTGCGTTTATAAAACAGGTAAATACGCAGTTAAATTTGTAGGGTAAATAATAAAATTTTAATAATATATATATATATATATTATTACTTAAAAATATCCTTGAATTTATATTATAATTTAAAGCCATAAAAAAATTATTCGTATTCTCTCAGTTACAGACATATTTTATAAATAAATAATTCGAAATAATCTTTCGATTCGAAGTCATAACCAATTTCTAACAAAACCTTGGCAATTTACGAGTTTGACTGACAAAGAATCTAATTTTTAGACAGTTCAGTAACGAAAAAAAAAACATTAAGAATTTGTAACCTATATATTTGCAATGCACATTTACACGCATAAATAATAATTGTCTATGCTTATAATATTAATATATTAAAAACATAAAATATTTTAAGCTTTTATATATATTCGATGTAGTCAGTATAACTAGCTTTATTAAAATTGTAAATAGGTATCATCTGTTTTTCGTCCACCAATTTCAAATACTCTTATTTTATATCTATCAGGTACGATTTAGTTCTAATGTCAAATTTACAGTTTTGAAGGCTCTGAGCACTACAACCGAATCGGTATAAATCGATAAATTATTGTTAAAAAAATACAAATGCCATATAAATGTTAAATACTACGCTACAAGTCAAAGTATAAAGTATATTTTCGATTATTTGCATAAAGGTGGAGATGAGGATGAGAATAATTCGTTGAAGCGTAAACACACGTTGTATGTTTATAATTGAACAGATTTTGAACTGTGTGTAGGAATCTTTCCGACTATAGTATATTTCCTTATATTTCAATAACTCTATAATCGAAAAAAAAAACACGAAAAGACAAATTTTCACATTTCAAACATGTTTTCATTATTATGGTAAAATAAATTTCCTGTCAAAGATGTCATACGCCGATAATATTGCACGCGATTTGAATATCTACACGGCATCAACATAATATCTCAAAGTCACGGTATGTGATTCCGCGATTAGGGATATTTATTAAAAATGTAATGAATCCATTCCATTCAATATTGAGCCACATATGAAGCTACATTTGTCAAAGTAAAAAAGTAAACAGTGTAAGTCCGGATACTTTGCTACAAGTTACTATTTTCAAATAAGTATGAGACTTATTTATTTCGCGTGGATTATCACGAATATTTATGAAATATGTGCTACGAGGCCTGTTCTAAATTTGGCAGGTGAAAGATGCGAATCCGTCGATCTGGTGATGCATAAATTGGCCAAAGATTTGAATTCCAATTACCATGTTACAATTTTCTCACTGCATCATCTAAGTATCGAACCAAAATATAATGAACTGATTCGTCGAATATCACATGATACTCCAGTTATACTTGCAGCGGAGTATCAGAATTCTACTCGCCCAAGTAGAATGTTTATGAAACTGGATAAATATAGACTAAAACGAAGTGTGACGACTGTTGTAATTTTAATAAGCTCTGAAGATAAAGTGAAGACAGTTGAGAATATTTTAGACAATTTAAGAAACGTAAGTTGGTATGACCCTCGACCAAGATGTGTCCTTGTGTACTTTCACGACGTTGCAGTGGTAAAGCATTTCGATAAGATTACAACTTACGCTTGGAATTTAAAATTCTTGGATCTTTCTATAATCAACATTAATTCAACAATAAATTGTTCTGCACCTAGAATGCATTATTTCAATCCATTTAAAAATAGTCACCAAGTCGTTTTATTCGATCAATCCATTAATATTTTTCCTCATAAAATACTTAATGGGTATGGCTTCAGAATTAAAACATTAAAAAGTTCTGAAATCGAAATAGATGCTTTGGGAAATGTCATAGATGCGGTTGAACCACGTGCGTATTTGTTAAGTGCTATTTTTAAGAAATTTAATTTCGCATATTCTGTTGTGAATCGATTTCGCATTCATTCTCAAGTACTGCTGAATCGCAGTAGAATTAATATCTATCCTGTTCCAACCATCCCGGTGGGTGACTATTTTCTTAACATCGCTGTCGTCGAACAAGGTGTCCAGTGGCTTGCTGTAGTTCCGAGGGTGCCAAAGAATGTCCCGCCTTACAATGATCTAGCCTATGTCATCGCAATCATCGTTATCCTAGTAGGTGTCATTGTTGTAAAATTTTTACTCGAGTTCGAAGGTCAATATTGGGAGATGTGTAATATCATTCAACAAATGTTGGGAATATCGGCCCAAGAGCATCCGCACACGTTCTTTCAAAAGATATTTTTCGTGTGTTTCTCCATCATCTTGATTATTTATGCCGTCGCATTACATCTGGATATTATTGCTTTTAAATTGACTCAGCCATCTACCTTGGACACCATTGAGGAAATTGACTCGTCCGAATTATTACTGTATGGACTTGAAAATGAAGTAAACTTTGTCTTTAAGGATAGCTATGGGGCGCAGATGAACAGAATAAAAAAAAAAACGTTCAAAATGATGAACCGCAAGGATTGTCTGAACAAATTGGAGAACGAGAGAAATTGCATTTGTATTTTTAATTCGTGGCAGTTAAAGTTTATTTTATTGACTAAACCGCGCCGAATGCGAATAATGAAAATATCTAAATGCATATTGCATAGTGTTCATACATCGTATGGAGTGGAACCTGGATTTCCGTACTTTGATAAATTTAAAAGAGTATATATGAATTTGCAAGAAGCTGGACTGTATCACTATTGGGATTCTATCATTACATCTGAGATACAAATACTCGATCGTAAAATGTTTGATAAACCAGATTTCGGTGCAATCATTGTCAATAATTCCAATACTCTTGATATTCTTGGTAATATTCTAATCATAGGATACTGTTTTTCTGTGACAGTTTTCCTTATTGAGATTCTTTATAATTTATTTACCAGATATATTAAATTTTTAAAGAAACATAAGCCATAATGCGCATTTATAAAAATAACCTTTTAAAGTCTATAAATCAAAGTTTTTGTTATTTAAAAAAATAAATTGTGTTAACTCTCAATAACTAGTTTAATGATTTAATCCATTAGCAGCCTCCGGTGGTTACCTGCAAATGACATGGGTTACACTAATTTGGACATCTCATCCTGTATATAGACATTACGAGTACTATGAAAAAAGCCGCTGCTAACTGCTTTAGAAGTTTGATTTCTCAATGAGATTCAACTTTTTTCAACATTATATTTTATTATACAACTGAATAAATAAATCAACTTAATAATTGTACCACTGTCTCAAAAATCTAATAAGATCCAATACAAGTAATATTAAGAATAATATACAAAATTATAAAAAAAAATTGTCATAATGTTCATGTTATATAAAAATTACCTTAATAAGATACAGTCGACTTAAGTAATCAGTTCTAAAACCAATTGGACCTGAAATATAAGCAAATATCAAATATTTCGCATATAAACATACACACATACATAATTAATGAGAAAAAATTTGTTTTTAAAATTCATCAAGTTTTAAGTTAAACGATATACTCCAGATTTGTAAGGGAGGTCAAAGCCAGGCCAAAAATAACTCTACAAATACACCAAAATGACTTTGAGCGCCATAGCCATTGCCGATACAAATACAATGATGCAATTTTCCGTAACTTTAGCGCAGTATTACTATTTAGTATCGTTTCTGCAATCTGCAGTCTACCACACCACTTGATTACAATTTTTTCTTCAGTTGATCAGATTGGACATAACCAAATCTGCTCTTGCCACTGTTTACTTTGAACCACTTTCCTGTTCATAACAATTAAAGATGAAAGTGCGTGAAATAATACATAATATTATTCAATTAGATGTGGATACTGTGATCACACTAAAAAAATATTGATTTTACAGACAAATATCCATTGACTGGATTAGACAAGAGTACCGATATTTCCATCCATCCGTTTATAAAATGTTTATCTATATTTTGGTGCTTTATATTATAAAAGAATAAAAGCGTTTGTATGGTGGCTTATAATAATAGATTACTCAGTGTCTGAAGTACTACTCATAATGCAAGTAATGATTTTATGTGGATCCTGTCTGACGCAATGAAATAGTATTTCCTGTACCGTAAATATCTAGAAATTGGATTTAATAATTATCCGCCTGCAGTGCTTTTTGTGATTCTAGATTGTTACACCGTAATCCATGCGTCAGTTTTCTTGCTGGGAAATGTTGATTTCTGTTTCTGTGCATTACATATTGCACAAAATAAACAAAATTCTGTATATGCTTCTATCGTGAAACTATCTTGTTAGACTATATTGACTATTTTTATATCTACATGCACAAATAATACTTACTAATATGAATTAGTTAAAATTACATCGATTTGGAATACTATTTCGCATTCACCAATATTTCAGTGATTTGGCTTCTCGGTGTTTATTAATATTTTTAATAAATGTAATAAATTTTTATGTATGTCTTTATTTCTAGCATCTTACTCATTCATAAAAAATAAATTCTTCACTTATTTATATTATTTAACCTTAGGTAGTCTAATTAACATTACAATTATAGTTTTCACTTCAAGCAAATGAGAATCTCGAGCATGTATTTCACTGATCTTTTAAGTGAAATTCCACTAATTCAATTAGCTCGTACCTTTTCACTATTTTATATAGTGAATATTTACTGGATCCGCAGCGACCTGATTTTCACAATTTAAAATAGTGCATATTCACTAAATCACAGTGGATTTTCAATGTTTCGAATTTCGAGAGATATAGGTATTTAATCTTTCAAACATATTTTTCAATACTGTACTTGTTAACTTTTATGATAACAACCTTAACATGCCTAAGTAGAAAACTAGTTTCTAATCACGAGCATATTGCATGCTTATATACCTAGATGTAAATAAAGTAACAGCCTAAATCTTACATTACTATATATGTTTGTACGTATATATATTAAGATTCCATCTTTTATCAAACATAATAAAACTTATGTTTGTAATAATAATACTTATAATAATACTAATTACTCGGTAAAATCCCGGTTAAGTTTCTGTCAGAGAGAACTAATATAAACTAATAGTCACATTTTCTCAATATAATTGAAGATATTCTCAGTTCATAGACGTACACCCAACTGTAATTACTTACCGAAACATCAACAAAAGCGTCATCTTTTTATCTGACTCTACTCGTTTATACCGTCGCATTGTTCGCAACGAAAACACTTCGGGACACAAAGTTATTGAAGAGAAAGAGCCGCGGCAGACAGGAGGGGAAACGGAAAACGAGACGCAGTAATAGAAAGCTTGCGTAAATTCATAAAACGATAAGCTCGCGGAAGAATTGAAATCTCCGCTGTGTCGCGCTATGCGTTTCGCAGTAAATTATAAACAGGAAGATACGCGTATATGGTGTACAGAGAAAGGCGAATGGAGAATAATGAAATTTACGATACTGTTACTGCGTGGCGCTTGTGTCTCTCTGCGCGAAGAGAGGAGGGAATAATCGCACAAACGAAACGGCTCTCTTTCTCTTTTACCTCTTCTCTTGGCTTAAATATTTTAGCCTCTGACGTGGGGCTCTTTGCAATCTCTCCTCGAAATTAGCCTCTAAAATTGCATGCTTTACTGATTCTCGCTTTCTTGGGGCCTTTTAACACAAGTTTACCTCCTTCACCTTATTTCCTCCGCGTGTAAATCGTGCTGTATCGTCGATTCACTAGTAAAGATAGCTTCAAATTTGGTTTACGGTATGAAAGTTTTGCAGTTACAGTTATAATAGCTCATTTAACTCATGTATAATTAACCACTAACAGCACAATCAGTGCTACCAGAAAAATTTCTTCAATTTTTATGAATTTATGCAGTTTTTGAACTCATTTTATTATTTAATCAAAAAATTTCAATTTATACAACTCTTCACACCATAACGACATCAATTACAAACAATTTAAGACCAATTACATCAAAATTGATCAATCGGTTGGACCTGTAGGTTACGCCAAAGCCAAATTTTTGAAACTGACACAACATAAGATAAAATGGGCATAGAGGCTTCTACTAGAGCTCATTTTGTCAAGAATCCAATATACTTTTACAATATTATGTGAAAATTTTACTAATTATTATAATTTTTTTGTTTTAGGTGAATGAACATCAAAAAATTTATAGGTGTATACCCCCCTTAAAGAAAATTTATTTTTACGGATAAAGAAAATTTTTGTGATATCAATAAAAGGTACTAGAGCCATAAAATAAGTCTATATTTTAAGAAACCCTGCAAGTATACCTTCAGCGAGATAGTATAAATCAAACTATTTAATCCTTCTACATAAAAAATTTTAAAAATCAATCAATTGCGGATTACTTATAAAATAAGAATCTTATATACTCCTCCTACCTTTACTATATATAAAGCTTAGTTTAGTACAAACCTTTATCGGCCATTTTTTAGCTTTAGCCTTCAGTAGAATGGTCGATTTTTTAAATTAACGTATTGTTGCCCACTTTTTACTATATGGTAGTAGGTTTCAAAAGTTTTTCTTTGGGATGAAATTCCTCGGCATCGTTGGCATTCTTTTTATCTATTCTTGGAAGATTGTCATATCTAACCATAAAATCATGTAGAACTAAAAATTCCTAAAATTCTTGGAAGATTGGCATACTTTACCATAAAATTAAGTAGAATTAAAAATTCCTAAAATAAAAGTTAATTTTTTAATTAAAAATTATATATTTATAGAAAAATAATTTTGGAGATTTTAATGATTGTATAAAATAATATAACATAAACTTTTTTTATTATACCAAGGAAATCAAATATTAACATTTGTACAATTTACTTCTCTAATTGTAAAATATATCTGGAAACTTTCAGACTGATAAGGTAGTACGTACATAAATTATGATGTCGAGGAAAATGTATTATACGTGTAATTACATACAATGTTCGTGCAACCTTTATATTTATTTATAATTAAATATCTTCTATAATATCTTCTATAATATTAAAGGCATATCTGGAAAAGAGTTATACATTATTACTACCTATTTTGTTTCTACCTCTTTTGTTTGTTTAGGTCTTCCTTAGGGTGTTCCTGAAAACCTGAACATCATCTATAGGAACAGTCTGTCATTTTTCTAGTACTAAAAAAGGACGAAATTCATTTCTTACACTAAGTTTTTAAGTGTAAAATTGTAATATTGATATATTGTTTGCATTATTTGTATTCTTTATGTTTGGCTGCTATCCAATACCCTCGCTGAATACATTGCTGGGAAGGCATTGGATATGTATGTTCACTAATTCTTATCTTACTAACTTATCTTACTAATTCTTATTGGCAGGCCTACGGTGGCTCGGTCGGTAGAGCGATGGGCTCGTAGTCCGGCGGTCCCGGGTTTGAGCCCAAGTCTCGGCCGACTGATACGAGCACCTCTGTAAAAATATATTTCATGTGCTTTGTTTACAAACACACCGTAGACCTCCATCGCTGATTAGCACCGCGTGGGAGCATAAATAGAGCGATGTTAAAATAATAATAAAAAAAAAAAGTTTTTGTTGACCCTTCTGATTTTCAATAAATATCTTTTTCAATAGATGGTTTGCCGTCACCACCTACAAACACAACTGCCACTTCATTTGAATTTGGCAGATTAGAACGAGGATTTTTATGTTGTGAATTTCGCTTTATTATCATATTTACATTTTTTAGTATAAGTCCATGTTTTGCACATCTTTCTATTTCTTCTTTTTCAACTTCAAGCACCATTTTATAAGCATGTACATGAGGATTTAATTTTCTTAAAATTTTATTTAAAATTTGTAATATTTCTATTGAACCTTTATTATTATTTTCATATCTGAATTTATTTGCTTCTTCACTATTTATAATATATAAGTGTTCATATTTCCTATTTTATTCTTCGCTAGTATATAATGAATAGGCATTGTGTTATATTTGCCCGCATATACGTACCTTTACCAAAAAGATTTTGTAATGCTGCCCCAATGCTAGCTAATGCAAGAGAAAGGGATCTAATATTTTTTCTAAAGTCTTTACTTATTTTCGTATTTCCTATTGCTATTTTTTAAATTTCTTCAGGGTTATCAATGTCATTACCTAATTTTACATTTCCTTCGCGACAACAACTTGTAAACATTTTATCTTGTGACAATTTAAAATGGAAATGTTTTGAATTGCAATTTTCGCAAATTAAAATAAATTCACCTAAAAAATTTCTGTAATTAAAGTTTTATCAAAATCTGCATTTCCTATAACAGCTGCAAGTAAAGAATTAAGTGATTTTACTTAATTGAATTTTCTTCCATACTTTTTTATTTTTGATTTATTTGAAATTAGTTCTTTATTTTTTTCCTAATAAGTTTTAACCTTGTAGGTGGTCTATTTGTTTCCGAAAGGAGTATGCCGATACCTACCTTTAATAAAATTGTAAGGACAATGTACGAAACTTACACTATCATTTAGAGTATGAAAACACATTTATTTAAAAAAAAATTAACTCTCTTACTCGAAGGGAAATGTATGAAAAAAGGCCGAGTTGATTATTCCCTATATGTAATACATAGCAGTAGAAACAGACGAGTATAGACATACACTGATTTTCAATTAAGTTTTTACGAACTTTCCCTTCGAGTAAAGAGGCCAATTTTTTTTTAAATTAATGTCTTTTGATGTTCTAAATAAGGACTTAGGTTTCGTACATTGCCCCTCGAGTCTACTGTTTATTCTAATCTCGTGGGCATCCTCTTTTGGTTTTCTCCCTTTTTTTAATTTCAATAACGTCACAGTCTTCCTCATTATTATTTATTTTACCACTGCCTTCTATGAATGTACTATAATCATTTGTTTCTTTTTGTTTTTTTGGTTAATTTTTTTTTGCATACTTTTCTTGTTTACTCTTTAAAGTTTCTTTTTTATTTTTATCATAATAGAATTTGTTATTTAATAATTTACTTTGCATTTTTGATTTTTGATTTTTTTTTGTTTATATCCATATTATTATTATTATTAATTATTTTAACCTTCTGCTGTTTAGATCTATTATTTTAAATAATTCTTAATTTTCTATTTTGTTCATTAACATTTTTTTTGCTTTTCTCATAATAACCATTCAATTTTGATAGTCACATGTGTTTCTCTTTATTTTCTTCAACTTACACTATTTCATAGTCCATCAGTTCTTCGCTTTATTCTGTTTTAGATTTTGAAGTTAGTTCTGATAGTGTAGAATTTTCTACTGAGTCAATTTTATTAATTTGTATACTGCAACATTCTAACATTTTTTCAAACGTTTCTTGAAAGGGTTTTTAATTCATGATTTGTTCAGTTTGTTTTTTAAAAATGATAATAAATTATATTATTTCTATTATTACATAAAAATGTTTGATTTGCTTTAAATTTAGATTTACTACTTATTATCGAAAACATTAATAGCTATTTACGTGTAAAAATGTTTAGGAAATGATTTTTCATTTTGCTTTCATCAAAAATAAAATTATAAGGACATACTCCGAAAGCGGTAACTTCTAATATTTCTAATTTTGAGTAATATTCGAACTTGGTCGGCGTAGTGCTCGATGCTTTAAGCATTCTATGTAAGATAGTTGGAACAGAGAAATAGATCGAACAGTCCAATAAAGAGAGGGGATACTACTGCTTCTCCGCTGCATAATTCGAAACTTTATTTGAAACTTGAATCGGGAAATTGATCACACACTGATAAATAACATTTTATTAGTGGAGTTGTTTTGAAATTTATGAAGTTCATTGAAAGTTTTGAACAGTACACCGCAAAGAGTGGAAAAGAAGAAGAGACCGCGACCACAACTGAAAGTTTTGAAAACTTCACAACAAATTTGCCGCAAACGCATAAGTAATAAGTGATGCGCAAATGCATATCCACTCAATCTCTATCTTCCCCAAACTTCACCGTCGGCTTAGTGTTTTCATCTGATGTTCAGCCTCACTAAAATTAAGAACGACCAACAAGAAAAAAAAGGCATAAAGAAAAGACTAAAGGGGATAAAAAAGTAAGCCCCTTGACATGATCAAACTTGCGTAAAACTTTTCCTTTAGACAACAAAGCGTTGCCGACCAATTTCGTGCCCGATTTTATGCTCTACGCCTTTATCAGAGAAGCCAAAGGCTAGAACATACGTCTTTTCCATGTGCCGAGCCAATGCCACGG
Source organism: Megastigmus stigmatizans (assembly GCA_900490015.1). Classification (NCBI taxonomy): domain Eukaryota; kingdom Metazoa; phylum Arthropoda; class Insecta; order Hymenoptera; family Megastigmidae; genus Megastigmus; species Megastigmus stigmatizans. The sequence continues at coordinate 725 of UELV01097062.1, read as the reverse complement.
CGACGAAGACAATGAGGACGTCACCCAAAGTCTGCACACCCGAGCATCGCAGCTCTCAAATCGCAGAGCCTTTAGCGCGTAGATCGGCGGCATTTTACACAGAAAATTAGATGGGGCGCACAGCTCGAGGGACTCAGCGCTAACCTTATCCAAACGGGATTTGAATTTGTTTTTTCATTGCACTTTTTTATTAGTCGTACAATATAGAAAAGGCTATGAAAAAATAAATTGTCCAAAAGAAAAATTTAATCACATAAAATAATTATTACATATACATTTAGTCCGTAGGTGAACTAAAGAAACGAAGTTTAAGTATATTTTCTCTCAACTAAAACTTATATATATATATATGAGGCGTTTCACGTCAACTCTCCAAGCACGGCGCGCGAGCGACAAAACACGCTGTGTTCAACTCGTGTTTAAACTACCTAAATGAACTCAACAAAAATATGTAAAACATAGATTTTGTGTATTTTTTTCTCAGCTTTCCAATGGTGTAAGTATTTTTTCCGAAATTTTTTATTTTCACCTTTAAAAAATATAAAATATGTTATATCTCGAAAAGTGTATTTTTAATATTTTTTTTAATACTTTTAATCGAAAGCTGAGGAAATTTTACACCGAAATCAATGTTTTGCACAGAGTGCAAATAATATTTACTATAAGATACACAACGCGAAAAAGAAGACGTACCGCCGCTCCGGCGCGCCCGGCCCGCCTTACCC
>UELV01097059.1:0-17914 GCA_900490015.1 Megastigmus stigmatizans | reverse complement strand
ATATAGGGGGAAGGAGGGGGGGGGGCTGCATACAGATCGGCGGAAAGTTGGAAGCGCGAAGCCCGGGACCCGGTGCCGAGTTGCAGCCGCAGGGCACAACCAAGACCTGCGAACGAAGCTGCAAACGAAGCTGTATGCGAGTGAACGAAGCGGCGAACGCGCTCTCAGGCGTATTTGATAGTCAATTAGAAAGGAGCTGAATAAGCGACTACGGCTTCGCGCTCGCCCGGGTTCAAAGTTTATATATCATTTGCATAAACAGCAATTTATGCTCGCGTGCAGCACCTCGCGCGTCTTGATAAACGTCTGCGGGACGCGGCAGGAGGAGGACGCGGGCGGTGGTGAAGGTGGAAAGAGACTCGAATCGCGAGAGAGAGAGAAAGAGAGAGGTGCTCGCTGCAGTCGCGGCTGCCTAAATTATTTGCCTCGCGCCGAGGCTGCGCCTGCATCTCGTCTGCCTCCACACCTACACTTCGAGTAGACGATTAAACCACTAAGCTCCGAGATGGAAGCCCGCGCCGAGTGCGTAAATCAACGAGAAACTTCGGCGGCCGAAGGTAGTAGGGGGGAGGGGGGGAAGATAGACGCCAAAATACCTGAGTGCAGTCTAGCTCCTCCGCGTCGCTGCGGTTTCCCGCTTTCCTCTAATTTTGCCTGTCCGAAACTTTGCTGCTTCATCTCTCTCGCTCTGCTGCGCGTGAGCGCCCATGTGACGGCTGTTTGTAATCAGTGCGCGCGCCCGTTTAAGACCGACTGACGGCTAAGCTTATTTGCCTCCAAGACGCTCCGCTATTTCATAGCTGTTTTGCGCTGCAGGCTTATACACGTCTCACTCGCCTCTTTTCGCGGCTTCAGGCGGCAAACTTTCGGAACAATATTGTGCGATTGCCAGTGGTACGCGGGCCGCCCGCCCTTTCGACGGTGTGCGGCTGTGGTGGCAACGGCGACGACAGTCCAGACTGAAATTTCAGACTTCAGCCAAGCCCATCCACATTGAAAATAGCTGCATGATCGAGAGCGTGCGTACAGGAGCAGCCTGAGAGGCGAAGCCTGATGTCTCAGATGAGCGAGTGCCGCGGACGCTTTTTTGGACGTTGATGCGTTTCGCTAAGTCTCTTCCTCGGGACAATCATTCAAGGCTGCCTGACGGTGCCTCAGCGTCTGCAGCCGAGCATCTTTCTCGGGAAAATATATAAATTAGGTCGGAAGCGCAAATGAGACAGGTCATTTATCAGCTTTGAAAATCGCTGATTCGGTATATATGCGATCCGCGGCACTGAAGCTCCTTCAAGCGTACTCTCCTCCTTCCAGTATAGCTCGCCTGCATGGAGGCGAAGCGAGCGCGGAGAAAGAGAGAAAGCAGAGTAGAGCAATTACGTCAACAGCTGAGCCAGACGCCTAACCCGGCAAGCAGTTTAAGAGGGGTATAAAATGGACTCTCAACGAGGAGCGAATAGAGCGAGGCAGGCAATCGAGTTGGATTGCACACCCGCGATCCAAAGATTCTATGTCGACTCGATGGCACGTGATGATATAAACGCTGGCCGCCGGCCAAACCTAATTACGCCAAACGTCTTTCGCTGCTTCATTTGATTACGTACACATCAACACCCCTAAGCCTTTCTTCGGCAAGGTCAGCGCTTATTTTGTTAAGGTTTCCGCGGCGCCTCGTGCTTGAACCCCTCCCCCCCTCTCTCTCTCTTTCGTCGCTCTGCATTTATTGCGCCTTATACACTTCCTAAGGGACTCCCCACGATTAGCATTGGAATTCGTATATCTATATAGCTCTAAACACAACACACAAGATCTTGTTCTTCGTATCTATAGATATACTAATCAATGCTAATCTTGTGTGCTGGACTCTGTTCCTCTTTTCGTGCGGAGGCCCTAAGAGTCCCATTTGAACTGCGAAAAAATTGGTGCGTCGCGTGGTCCGCGAGCATCTAAAGTTTCACTTTTCTGGTGCGCCAACACGATAATCAGCGGCGCGGGGGCGCAAAAGCTAAAACCTTACATAGCCTTGTGAATCAATTTATTTATTGCAGTAACTGAAGATTATTAGAAGTGTATTAATTCGTACACAAATTATAATACATTTTTATTTTTTTAAAGAATTCTTTTATTCAAGAGTTTTCAAGTCCATTATACATATTTGAGTGCGACTTTTTATTGATATAATAAATATCAGCAACAAGTGGTAATTGAAAAGACGTTTTCAAAACAGCTGAGAGAAATCTGCGTACTTTCTTAAATTTTATAATACTATAAAAACCGTTGCCGATTTATTGGCACTCAGTTTCCTCAGTCCTATTTATTTGTTCTAATATATGTAATATATAATTTATAAATAACGTAACTATTAAAACATATTTAATAATAACTCAAGAATTATACAAGAAATTTTAATAAATATTTTTCAAATTTTAAATTTAAACCGACATCTTAATGTCTCCTATGTTTTATATACTCGTAAATGTAAACAACTTTTTAACACTGATAACAAAAAATTATTTGTTAAACTAATCAAAACGTCAAAATTTCTTTTTTAAATGTACACATAATAACTTAGAGATTAATGTCATCAATATTCATATCAATTTTTTACAAAAAGAGTATGAAACTTGCAAGCCTTTACTGCTGCCAATGCATTGGCATTTAACGTCCTCTAACTTAATGTTTTATTCCAATGTACATGCATTATATAATTTAAATATATTAAGTAATACAACCTATTTAAAAATAGTTCAATAATTATCTAAGAAATTAAAAAAAATAGTTTTTAAGTTTTGCCATTATTATTGAAATTTTAAATATATTGTTTAAATGTTATATTAGTTTTCTGCATACAAAAGTAATAATAAAAATTTATTTTTTGTAATTAATATACAATAAAATTATTTTTGAATCGCTGAAAAATTTATTTACAATTTTGAATATATTTTTAATAGCTAGTTTTTCTATACTTCTTTGAATTTGATATTGTTTTTAATATCCTATTTTTATAATTTATTATATTTTAAATTATTTAATACAATCTATTCAATAATATAAAATTTCTGCTTTTGCGAATTTTTACAATATACGATTTAACAAAAAATTTTGCCATATATTTAACTAGTTTCTCTATAAAGCTTGTCTTTTAAGCTTCAATTTATATATATATTTATATTAAATCATCATATATATTTATATCAAATTCTCAAGTGAACGTCAAAGAACAAATAGATACATACTGTAACTTTTATTAATTCTTGTTGCGACGTTTCGATGGCCTAAAATACGTATACCATCCTCATCAGGCAAAAAGTTCTGTACAGTAATTAAGTGTTTACATATTAAAACAATTGATAACAAAAAAAATTCCTTAAATAAACTATATAATTATTAAATTATTTTAACATACATAATAAATAGTTTTTTTCATGATGTAAGTTATTTTGAAAAATAGATAATGTTTTTTAAATAAATATTTTAATCGATTAAAAACGCGGAAAAATGAAAAACATTCGCCACCTCAACCTTCAAACCACTTTTTTGTAATTTCCCGAGTCTCGCGACAAGCATAACGTATGTACGCATTGTCTTGTACGTATCACGAGGCCCGGGAGAGAACTAAAGTGGAAGTATTTAAATTCGCACGGTAATACTATAAATTGGAAAGCAATTTAATATCGAAATGTTTTCTGTATATAGGGCGCTTGATTAAATTTAAAGTGTCTTTGTATATATTTTTCAAAAAGTTTGTATCTTCAATACGATTGAGAGTATTATCATGGCCGAAAATATTCATAATCTCCGAAAACTCTCTCTTGCACACACTTTTTTCCTGATCCAGAATTTCGACTTTATCAAAATCAATATTGTATTGTGTATGTGAAACGTGAAGCACCAGGGCATATCTATCTGAAACATTACTCACATCTCTCATATGTTCATTTCTGCGTTTTTTTAGTGCCAATATATGTCGAGTACAAACTGAACTATTAATTTTATAAACTACATTGTTTTTTTCCAATGAATCTAAGGAATCTTTACCGAGTCTAATAATTCCATTGAATTTATTACTGGTTTCGTTAATAATGCTTACATTATCCGTAAAACACGATTAATGTTTGGTGTAAGCGATTTAGTAAATGGCAAAACTATATTACATTCTTTATTATCATTATTATCTGGATTTAAAATATTAGAGATTCTTTTCTTGATATATTTGTTAATAAATTGCACTAGGAAATCATTAGCAATAAGATATTCTATTTTTTATCAGAAAAAGAGATGCATATTTTTTGTGAGATGAGATGATGCGAATAAAAATTGATGTATCTGCCCGACCCCGCCGTTGGTTTTCTGTACCAATTAGTGATAATGGAATTTCTCTCTGTCTTAATGCATTCAATGAATAAAAATAAAGTAATTACACCTGATTATTTTTTTGTTATTCCCATGTATAAAAGATTTCGTCAAAACATTGTAGACATACACTTCTAACAATATATAATATATAATATTTTGTTTCTTTTATTTCTCAACTTGCTATGATAGAATAGAGCTAGTACTAATAAGAGTAAGAATATTTAACAGAATCAACTGTAAATTAATATGAAGCTATAATGAATAAAGGTAAACTAAGTATTTAAAAAAATATTTTGAGAATGTATTTTAGTAAAAAGTCTTGTATAACCATAAAAACAGCTGACAGCTACTCTTTTCGCCCTTTAGCGAGATGAAACATGGGCTTAATTAGAATATCATTGAATATATTTAAGGAAATGTGTACATAACTCTAAGATGTAGTAATTAATTTAGTTGAGCCAAGATAATAAAGATAGAAAGATTTTTGTAAACTTGTCCATTACCAAGGTGTTATACGAAAAAATGATCATTTTTGTCAGAATTTTAATTAAATGGCTGTGAATGGAAGTAAAAATAGAAAATCAATTAAAAGATAATAATACGTTACGTTAATGTAGGAGAAAGAGTAAAGTTTTAAATTAAAAATCCAGCTAAGCCGGCTAAACAAATACTTTTTAATTACTTTTCCATTAAAAAAGCTGGAAAATGCATGCATGTTAAATCCATAAAACCAGAAGTTTTAATATTTAGGCAGCAAATTGAGGAAGAAAACGCGGAGTTGACGAACAAATACGAGAACACAGGTGGCAAAGGGTCGACTCGTTAGCGCGCTCAAAATAGTGAATTAGCATTTTAATTGGATTTCGGAGGTCCTTTGCATTCCTTTATCTTTCCTGAGTGAATCATTTCGTGGTTAACACGCTCGGCACCGGCGTCGTCCTTTAAATAGGTGACAACGCAAAATCTACGTCTACTAATAACATAGTTAAGGCTTTAAATTAATCACCACCGAAAGCATTGTATTTGCTCGCACACATGCTGCGTGTAAACAAGTCACGGGCCACAGGCTAAGAGGTTAGAATGTGAATGTTCGCTCTCGCGTTCGCTATACGACGCTGGCGCTTTCAAGCGAAATTTTCATTTTACTGGACCAACTACACCGCATACACCGATGTTTCTTACCCCGTAATCCTAACCGACCCGCCCCCATCCTCCAACTTTAACATCTTAGTTCTTTATGAATTTCCGGTCAAATTTTCCCTTATGTGTACTGTGCAGTGTATAGCTGCCTAAATTAATGCTTTTATAGCCAAAGATTAATTGAATTTGAGAAAAACTCCTCGCAAGCAACGAATAGGCTTGTGTATTTTTCGACAGATAAGTATTAGGCTATACCGTCGAGTCATAAACCAGCATTTTTGTTGACAAAGTTAAAAAACAGTACTATGTTTTAAATGCTTCAGTCTGCTTCGATACTCCTGTCATGTATTTATACAAACCAAACCCGGATGCTACATATTAACATTCCTTTTATCAACATGCTGACATGTAAGTTGTTGTTTAAGTAAATACAGACACGTCAAGATAAAATATATTGACGTTTTCAAAGTACACGTGATTTTAAAGCGTCTATAAATATTATAAATTTCCCACGATATTTTATTAAAATTCAGTTTATATTGACGCATGAACAGATACATTAATTTAAAAGAAACATTCTTTATAATAATTAGAAAATACTAAAATTTGTAAAAATAAATGATTTACAGTGGTTCAAAACCGAAATTCATCGTCAGCTATTCTGGAGAAATATTCAATGAATTAGCAGAACTATATAATATGTCCATTTAAGGAAGTTCACTGATTTTTTCATTTTCGGGGAATTTTTTTTTAAAAACTAGTATATGACAGAAAATTACAATAGAAATGTTATAAAAAAATAAAAAAGGAAGCTCACCTTCTGGTTTGTGAGTTATAGCAATTCAAAGTTTTCAGTTTTATGCAAATTTTGAATTGTGTTTATGTAAGAAAAGCACAGGAGAAGAGAGAACACATTACGACAACGCTGTAAACCGTATAGAAGAGAAGTCTCGAGCGTGGTAAATTCGAAAAAGCATATGAATGAATTCGATATGCTTATTCGTATTTTTAGTTCATGTGACATTACACACGTGTCGAAATGTTACGCTCGCCCGCACCGATGCAAAACAATAAAAACATTCATATCTTTTGATCTATTGAACATTTTGGCCTGAAACTATACCAAAACCTTCTTTATGCATTAAAAATATTGAAATTCAAAAATTCGTAACACATTTTTATCGTTTGGAAGAAAATGTACAACATTAAAAATGGATTCTTATTTTGTATTTTTTATTCCTATTACGAAATATGTTTTAAAGTTTAAACAAATTGCATCAGTTTCTATATGTATTCAATAATACTTAGCCAAAATTTCGAATGATTTCATGCACATGCGTACGAGTAATGGCGAGTTGAAGTCAAAAGAATTTTTATTAATCCCGTTCAATCGCGCTAGTGTACAGTCTCTTTTAAAATCTAACGGATACGTATCGGTGTAAAAAGGCTAGAGAGACACGGAGGAGCGCAGTGGACTTATTGTTACGACGGTAGCAAGTGAACCTCCTTAACCACTAAGTTACGATCAAGGTAATCATGCCTTTTATTAATTTTTTTTAAATATGTAATAACAGAGAATCCCCAGACCTACTTATACTTCTCAATGTAGCGTCGATAAAATATTTTTTATCCTGTACTTTACTTCGACGAACATCGTATTCAGAGAAATATTCTCATCGCTATAAATGTCCAGTATTTTACAGAATACTTAAAATATAAAATATTCTATTTATCTTCGAATTCGGATACGCTTAAGAGCAAAGTAATTAATTAATAATCATCCATAGGATTTAATTAATTAACCGATGTATTGAGAAACGCTAAAAGTATTTAGAGCATAGTTACCTATAATTATGGATACTTATTGTGAGTTGCAAGATTTATGCTCACCTGAAACAAAAACAGTCATAAGTATTAAATTACTGTATTTAAAATATTTGAAATATGAATATTTAATTATATATTCCGAGCATGTAAAAACTATTTGTTTATAAAATATTATATATTATTTTCTTTCTATTAGGTTCCATAATAGAGCAGCGCAAAGTAAAACAAAATACTCATGCCTCGGGATATACTTATGGTAGTATAAATAAAGTAGTGAAAGCATTTGAATATAATAAATTAATCAAAGTCAAAAGCATGATAATACCTAGAGCAATAGTTAAAGTTTTTGGGTTGAAAGGTGAAGATGATTAAACCTGTAGAAACTAATGGACTTGAAAATTATACAATATTACCGCGAGCAGCAGGTACGAAAGCTTTCTTTCAACTTAATTTTCAGTCCCATTACTAAAAAGAAGAGGCGCATTTCAGAGATGAAATTTTTGTTGCTTTAATTCAATAATTGTCACAGTCATAGAATAATCTAATGAAAATGCTAAAGAGAAAATGTTCCTGAGAAATATAAGTATATGCGAAAAACTGTATTTGTGAATATTACAAGCAGCTTTAAGAGGAATTTTCCTCACCGATAATTTAAATAATAAAAACAGAGAACAAATTTCTTTTTTCGCGCGCAATACTCGCAGGAGTGAGAGATAGATATAGCGTATAAAACAAACAGGGCAGAACGAGCAGCGGAGCGGCCGCGAGCTTGAATAAAACAATATTTCCGAAGTTGGCGGTGCTCGTTGATTTTTATTTGCTCCCGGGAAGAGCCGAGCGCGTCTTGCCGCCAAGTGCGCATTAATTGTATATATATATAAATTTCCGCGTTCTCGGCTCGCGCAAATTCCAGACAGCTCGCTACCGCTTTGTCGCATGCTGGCAACATTTGCATATAGTCTCATCCGCAGTCGTATCGGGGCCACTCATATAGACGTGACGCCTCACCAGTCCCTACCCATCTTGCCCCCCGCCCTGCCCCCCAAGCAAGATATCGAATTTCCACGACGCGAGCTGACGCTGATAGTTGGCGAGTTCGGCGACGTAGCCCGCGCGCGCACTCGGCCCGGCGCGCGATCCTTCCGCCGTCGTCGCAGGCCTCTATACCGCGGCCGAAGGCACTGACAATGAGTTGAGCCTATAGGTAGCTGCAGTTACTGCTGCTACTGCTGCGGCCGCTGTGCACCGATTTCGGCGCGCCGCGTGCAGCCGGAAAAGTAAGTAGAGCCAGCGGCCATAATTCATTGCCGCGCACGCAGCTATTCGCTAACTCCAGGCGCGAGCATTTAATGTGTGTCGTGTCACGACCCCGAGCACGAAAAGTGGCCCGATGAGTCTGAGAGCGGGATATTAAAGCGATTGATTTATTTGGTTGCCCAAAAGCCACAGCCAGCGGCGCCTCGAAGAGGCGAATAATGCGGTCCGAAGACGTGGCTTTTGCTTCTTTTATAGTATCACCGCGTAGTGTCCGACCTCGTATCATTTCCGAGTATATACACCGCTCGTAAAACGGGCCCCGATTGGTCCAGATTTTCGCGCCGCCCGCAATACCATTCTAATGATCGTATTCTGCCGCTATAGACTCCCGTAATTCCGTGCGAGCGTCCGCGCGCATGAGTACTCCGCCCTGGCTGCAGTTATGCCCCTGCTGTCAAAAAGTTCTAATTTTAGATAGAGAGATTGAGGGCGCGACACACCGTGAAACGACGATGCACATAGCGCGTACTTTCATTATATATATATACACGCCCGCATGTAATAACCTTTCCGGGAATCATGATGAACCAGACTCTTTGTCAGCTTTTTGCCTCTGTCCGATGCGTTAAAAGAGCCTTTTCCGTCGCCATAAAAAATAATGAGTCTTTGTTTGCGGTTCGAACTAAAGTTTTTGAATCATTGCCCATTCTTGTGGCATTTCCTGTGCGTTCCGCCGCGTGTGCGCCTACAAATAAAAATTTAAATTATAAATAAAGAGACCGCAATCGCTGCCTCAGTCGCACCTACTGGAAACAGGGCTTCAAAATTCATGGCTACTGGATATGGCGTATGACCGAAATACTTACAATATTCACATGAGATTGGTATTCAAAATCTATTATCGTTTTTAGGTTCATCAAGGATTTAGTAAATATATTACCGGTACACAAAAAAGTGGTCTGTAGTTTTGACCAGACCCACCAATCTTTATGTATTTTGATGCACTTAAGGTAGTTCTTCACCAAATTAACGTTTGGTATCGTTATGATAAAAATCTATTTGAATCTTTAAATTTCAAGCAATATAATAGATTAATTTTCAAGAAAAAAAAAAAAATACTTAAAGTTGATTGATTTTGCATGTTGCATACATGGAGTCATAAGATATAGTACTATTATTAACACGTTACTTATTAGCAATAACGTATCAGAGAATAATATAAATTAGAGTATGAAAGTTCAAGATTTGTAGATTCAAATAATTGAGTGAAAAATAGGGGTAACCGGACTAATTTAAAAGATATTTATTGCAGAAAATATGAAAAGATACGGCTTGATGAGCTCTTCCACGTGCTCTGTCAACATGGCAACGTCGCATCTTAGGTTCGTACTCGGGAATGCAACTTATGGTTTACTTGCAACTAACCATGGTCATCTGCTCGATTCGACCGCGAAATCAAGCATGCAACGTTGTCAAGCTTATTTGGGTACAAATAACTACGTAAGCCATTGCTACGTGCAAACAACATTAATTCTATAAAAACATTGTTATTTTTATACTAGTATCATTTAAAACTGTCTTAAAATTTTTTAAATAAATTTAAGAAGCATGTTTAACCAAATCGAACCACGATTTTGCAATTTTTATTTTGAACGCTTGATTCACTAGAGAGTCCGTGAAGAACTACCTTAATTCGAATTTGAATCGATTTTATAATCGATTATAAAAGAAATATTTGAAAATGGCAAAAATGATATTAATGAAATTTTACTAGATTGGATCAAGTGTTCTTTTCATATACTTTGTCGAGATGAATACGAATTCGAAATCTGTTGGGCTCCAGCATCCAAAAATTTTGCAAAAACGATAATTGTGAATACCAGAAAATCTTGAAATGATATGATATGAAAATGTCATGGATATGAATTACTTCGAAATAAATTCTACTGACTTGGATCAGGTTTTCTTTAACGTTGTTCTTATACTTTTTTTCTCTTTTAGTAAACTCTTTTCTCTTTGAATGACCGAGGCAGCGGGTTTCTCTTTCTCTTCTCTCTATTCTGATTTGTTTCTCTCTTTAGTGTCCAACAGAAATCTGCCAAAATTTGACTTATATGTCAAATTTTTGACGAAATGCATTCTCGACGAGTAAATACATATAACGCATTATGCAAATGACGTCACATATAAACAACTTCCATATTTATTTATTATGACCGAAATAAATTGTTGAACCACTCATATCTCAAGAGCAACTATCGATGACCACGATAGGATAGTTTGAAGCATTATTTTATAAATTTATCGAAGCCAAATTTACGTTTCAAAAAAAATCGACTGGTAAAATTTGCATTTTTTGTTGAAAAACATTAAAAAACTATTGTTTAAACTGTTTTTTGCGTCAATCTGATCTCGGATTCGAAAGTAGCGGACCCAAAAACGTTAGGAAAGATGCTTTGCAATAATATTAAATTACTAATTCGATATAAAGTATTAGGCCGAAACTAGCGACGAATTTTGGTCAAGTTGGGCATTAAAGGGTTAACCCATTACCGACCAAGACCCCGAATTTCCAACATCTTTTTCAAGGATTTTTTTCAACTAAAAAAAGGTTTGAAAAAATTTGAAAGAGATGATATCCAACGTATCTTGAGATGTTCTTTCGAATGGTGAAACCAATTTTTTGTTAAAATACTCCTGCAAAAAAATATGGCGTGTTTTTCACGAAAAAAAGTTAAAAAATTTGGAAAGTTTCAACTTTATGAATTTCTTTCATTAGGAAAATGCAATGACAATAATTCAAAATACTGCAAAAAAGTGCAATCGATGTTCAAATATTACGAGAAAATTTTTTCCATAATTCTAAAATATTTTTAACCTCTTCAAAATGGCCATATTTCGCAAAATCCCAAAAAACTCAAAGTTTAATAAGCAATTTTTCAGACAACTTCTTAGAGGGCTCTTTTACAACTAAAAAGAAGGTTTTGAAAAATTTCGGAAAGATCTTATCCGGCGTATTTTGACCTATTCTTTCGAAGGGTGAGACTTATTTTTTTCTAAAGCACTTTTGAAAAAAAATATGGCGTGTTTTTCACGAAAAAAAGGGAAAAAATTTAGAAATTTTCAACTTTCGAATTTTTTTCATAATGAAAACGCAATGGCAATAATTCAAGTCACTGCAAAAAAAGTGCTATTGACATGCAAACATCACGGAAAAAATTTTGAGGTGACCCATTCAACTAAGTAGAAATTTGTGTTTCATTTTACTCTTAGCATGACCCAGAGGCAACGACGTGGACGTGGTAAAATTATGTCTCCTTTGGGGTGATTGATTTTAGTGAGTCCCCTTGTCTCTCGCTGTTCGGGGTGCTTGATTATAGTGAGTCCCCTCGCCTCTCACTGAAACTTTGTAATTCAGTGCTTATTTTTCATACACGATTCACAAAGAGATATGTTACAAGACTGACAAAACAAAAACGTTCTTCGTCCATAACCGGAACATTATTTTGGTTGATTCAGTTTTATTGTTTCATTTATATTTATATTTATATTTATATTTATATAACAAAGAGGATCATGGCGACCGGGAGCGCAGCGTGCGGGTAGTTTTCTTTCTTTAAAAGTGTGGCAATACTGGTATGGAGTGGGGGACTATGTTTGATCTCTTCGGAGGAGGCGCTTATACAATTTTAATCGAACTTTACTTGGTAAGTTCGTTCAATTATATAATTAATCTATAATCAAGCAAAGTTTCAAGGAAATATTTGAATAACATTTTCCAGACAATTTTAATAAGATGATGAAGAATACAAAAACATTTTATAAAATAAAAACATTTCATCACTAAAATTTTAACTATAAAATAGTAAAAATTACGAATTGTTACCGAGTTTTTAACCAATTCGTATCAGACTTTTAAGAGCTGGTGTTTTCGCTAGTCGAACCCGTCAATTTTATACCAGGGTTTTCTCTTACACAAATGAAATAAGTATACTAAATGGATAATGAAATTTAAGCTATTGAGACTTTGTTGTAGTTGACAAATTAATTTAGAAACACTGGGGAGCTCAACTTCGAATATGAACGTTAGGATACAAGAAGATATCGACGAGAGAAAAAAAGCACTAAATATATATATGGATTATGGAAAATAGGTGAATTATGTCTATCGGTATATTCATGTGTACAGTAGAAGAAGAAGGATAGGATATAGGCAACGCGCTCCGCAAGAGGAAAGAGTTAAAGAGTTAGCGCGCGGAATCGTGGTACAGTGTTCCGCGCCGAGGGAGGCGAATGTAAATAAGAAAGGTGAACTCGGTACTGCGCATACAGTTGTTTCGTGGTGCACCGGGCATGCAGCATCTCGCGAAAGAGAGCTACGCGCTGCTGACTCGCATTGAGAAACGTGCAATCCCACGACCGAAAGAGCACTCGCGGGGACGTATATATAGCGTAATAAGAGTATACTTGCTGCTCTCGACCATTGAATGGACGAGTGCCGCGGCAGTTGACGTTTCCCGCGTCCTCTCCCTCCTCCCCCACCCCCTTCTAACCACCGCCATCGCAGCCGCCGACTGCAAATGAAGCGGCACGCGAGCGAGCGAGCGAGCGATACGTGTCTCACTTGGCTGCTTCGCATAATCCGCATATATACAGAAAGCTCGCCGCGCGAGCTAACAAGGCATGTCGGCGCAGCTTTTAACGAGCTTGCGCGCAGCTGCTGCTGCTTCGGCCAGAGCAAACTTATTGCGCGCTCCTAATACGAGGCTTGAAGAGCAGAGCTTATTCATCAGTCGCGCGACGACTTTTATTAATCATAATAACTTTGCACCGATGCCTCAAGAGACGGGTGACGCCTCCGGAGCTGCATCTGCTCTTATGTACATGAAGGAATTCAGCGTCACTTGTCGATTTTCTATTCTATTTGTTTCTGGCCAATTGCCGAGAATACCGAGAAACACTATATGATCAATGATATAATGGTTCGTGCGCTGAGCGGGACACAATGGGGGATATTTGGAAACACCAAAGGTGCACAAAGCTAAATTAGCTGGGAAATAAGTAAAAGGCATTCCAGCAGCCAGCGCAGACAGACAGCGGAGCCGGGAGCGGAAGGTGCCGGGAAAATTGAAAAGAGGGTCAGCGCGCACCGTAAAGAGTAACGATGTCGCGCGCGCGCAATGGCACGAGCGATGGCATCGTTCCATTGTCGACGTGCACGTTATGCACTGTCCGAGGAAACCAGAGTATAAAAAAAGTGCCACGATAACCTTGCGCCGCTATATAGACGAGGTGGGTGGGAGGGAGGGCAGGAGTAGCAAAGGAGAAGCAAGCATAATCCGGTTGCCGCACACAATGAATGGGACGCTCACCGCTGCCGAGCACAATGTTCGCCCGCCCGATCCGTCGTTCCGTCGTCCCCTGCCTGCACAACGTTCGCGGCCGAACAGCTCGTCGTCATCCCCTCCTCCTTCTTCCCCCAGCCCATTATTCGGCAGCTGACTGCGGGAGGACCAGGACCGCGAGCCAGCCCGGGCCACTTTCTCGATTCTACTGCAATCGCTCGCAACTGATACTCCGTTAATTACCAATGGGCGCTGCTGAGGGTGAGGCTATTCCTATATATATATACTATATAGGAGTGAGTGGGCACCCGAGCACTGCTTCGACTAGCGCTTCGACAACCGCAGCTCCATCCGCCCCTTGGCTAACAAACGCTAATTGGACGACATCACTCCAACACTGCTGTATATGACGTAAGGAGCGTGGGAAGACGCGGGAAGATGCGGCAAGCAGACGGGATCGATTCGACTCTGCGGCTATCGTTTGCTTTCTGCTCTTCGGCACCCTCCAGAAAGCGAACCGATAATCCGCCGCTAAAAGCGACTATATACCCGACCTCGCGTCGCCCCCACCGCCTTTATTAAGTATTCGCCATTCTCGCGTCGCGGCATTTTCATCCGACGCGTAAAACTCCTTGCGCAATAGCAAAAGCTATACGCGCATTTCGCCTTACCCGCGTCCGATACAACACGGTCCCATATAAAATATACGGCACTAGTTGTGACTAGATACAACTAGCCTCTCACTGTGAATGGTCCCTAACGTGTAAAAGAAATTGATATTATATTATCGTAATAAAAACAATAAAAACAAGGGATCGACATCGAAGATTATTGATTGCATTTATGAAATGGTATAGGACTAAGAATCAAATAAAAGATAATTAATTGACTATAAATTTCAGTTTCTGCTAATATTTCTTATATATAATTTGTTAAATATTGTTGTCGTTATAGCAAAATGTATTATCCTTATAACCAAATTTGTTATAGTTACAACAAAGTTACCAGGAAATATTGTACATATAAACTCTAATTTAGACTATTAAATATTCTTATAATGCACGCATCTAAATTTTGATATAGCACAATTTTTATGATGTAACATAGCAATTTTTATAGAAAAATATAGTTCTTTTCTCTCTTTATAACAGTAATATTTGGTTGCAAGCATAACAAAAAACCTCACAATATGAGGCAGTCCCTCAACTACTACGGTACATAGCGAATTTTGTTACTGCTATGGTAAATTTTACCATGATGTATACGGACAAAAATGATCTTCTAAATTTTATTTTCTAGCACATACTAAAATAATGAAAAAAATTTTTAACTTTGCAAGTCAAGATATCTTGAAATTCGTTTTTTTTTTAAGTTATCTGGAAAATACGCAGGGCGACTACTATTTTTTATTTCAAATTTGTGTTTAGAAGGCCGAAATACGTAGGAATAAGGTGGTTTTAACTACAGTTCAGGGTCCTTTTTTTCTTTGTGGGCCTGTGTTATCAATGACTTTCAGCGAGTTATAATGCCAATACCGTATGCCTTTCAGGTTAAAATTTCGTCCGCTTATTTATAATACCTATGAAACATTAATATGTATATTCCAAAAATTGCTATACCCTCTGCTAAAAATTCTTACATATATAGTAAATATTCGTCAGAAATGTAGAATTTTTATTTTTGAATTCACAATCTTTACTATACTGAAATAGCAAATTTTGCATTGCCACTTTATAAAAATTTCATACAGCTTATATCAATAATTTTGATATAAGATGTAGTAAGTGGTCTCAAATGTAAAGTCTATTTCGCCATTACCAAAGAATATAGTAAACATTAGTAGACCATTTTTTTCCGTATATACTAAAGTTGTATAAAAAATAGAAAAAACATACAAAAGCATACTTCTCTACTAAATATCTGTTGCACAAAGTGAAAACCAAATTTTATTTGACGATCTATATAAAGCAATAATTATAGGTTGTCTTACACTTACTGTAGCTGTATGAATTTTTTCGTTGACCTAAAATTTGTCATTACCATGAGCGCACATGAGCGCACACGAATGCACACACTGACTATCTTATTTCAAAAGTACAATGGAATTTTTCATTTTAGAATTCTTGAAAAGTAAAGATGTATTTAACAGATTTTAAGTTGAATTACCATCTATTCACATTGTAATCAATGAAATGGTTTCCTGTAAAAAATTAGATAAAAAAATAATGATATCGAAGAATCAGTCGAATTGATCCCTCATTAGTTCGCTTTCTCCGAAAATGCTTTTCTTCTGATAAAATAATATTATTTATAAGAAAAGAATTTGTATGAAGTAGTCAACATATAAAAAAAAATTTCAACTAATATTATTCGCTACTATTCTTTATTTACTTAATTGAGAAGTACAGACAACTCGCGTTAACGAAAATACAAAAAAAACTTTCGACAAGGGAATACGTATGAATCAATGATTAAAATCATTTATAACAGTTAACAACATTGAAAGTGAGATAAAAATTTATATTAAAAATGTTATTTAGCGCCAAATTGGTCACGGTACATGAAAATTATTTTATTTATAATTAATGATAGATTTAAAAATTATTATCAATATTATTTAGGATACTTTGAAATTCTATAATACAATATCTCTTTAAGTATATGAAAAAATACCTATATCTATGTTCAGATATTAAATAATCATAATTAAAAATTGATATTTTGAAATTATTTGTGAAGACAAATAAAATAAAACGTCGAACACCAAAATCACTCAAACCTCTCTTTATTTAAAAAAAATTAAAAAATACTTAAGTTTCACAAAAAATAAAATATCTTCAAAACTTATTAACCAAATGTTTGTAAAAATATGCAGCTCTCAGGGAACAAAAATGCTATTTGTATGTATAATTTTGAAAAGATAAAAGCAGTTTTATTCCTGTTATCGAATGCCATAGAAAACCGATTTTTTCATATCTTTATTTTTTGAAAAAATATTAAATCTTAATGCTTGAAAATTTAGAAAATTCATGCTTATAAATAAGGATTGATTAACAGGTTCAAAAATTATAACCTAAGTTTTAAAAAATGACATTTTTCAAAATAACAAAAGAATGACGCAAGTCATATTTTTTAAAAAAATAAAGTCTCCAATATTGTAAGTAATTAAATGCTTTTTCAAACGCATATTGGAAATGTTTATACAGGATGTTAACGAACAGATTATCACTTTTGAAGGAATCGGATAGCGCGAAAAATTCTAAGTAAAAAATCATAATGAAACTTTTCGATCCGATCAGTAATTACTGAGTAATAAGTACTGATCGGATCGAAAAGTTTCCTAATGATTTTTTACTTGGAATTTTTCGCTCTATCCGATTCCGTCAAAAGTGATAATATGTTCATTAACGCCCTATATATACAACTTGTAATACAAATAAAATAAAAACAAAAAATAAATAAAAAATAAAGTGTCAAGTAAGGTCTGTCTGAGCCTTCCTGACGAGCTCCACCCGACAGTACCAAAGCGAAACACACTTAATCTCTTAATATTCTTTAATCTTTGACAATATTTCTTACAATCCTAAAAGTAAACCCTACATAAATTTTCATTTAGAATCAATTTTTATTTTTTATTAGATTTGAACACAGCTTAAATTCTCCGAGAGCAGTTATAGATATTGTTTTACGAATAAGCCTTCTCAGGACTGAGAATCTAGTGTTTACATAAAATTTGTTAGAAAAATTTGGCTCGTAGCGATTGATAGAACCTTGAATTGTTGTAATAAAATAAAAAATAAAAAGTCATTTTTGGAAATAAAACAAAAGGAAATTGATTAATGTTAAAAATTATTTTTAGCCGCCATCCCACAAAAAAAAAATTAATAAGATGAATTTTGAAATTTGAAAATCGATTCATCTGTTCTAAAGTTACAGAATTTGGGAAAAGGAAATAGTCACTTGGTGCGAGGTCTGGAGAGTAAGGTGAGTGG
>UELV01097058.1:0-29505 GCA_900490015.1 Megastigmus stigmatizans | reverse complement strand
GTGTGTGTGTGTGTGTGTGTGTGTGTGAGTATGGCTTGGTATGGGCTCTGGCGCGAGCCTTCGAATTGAATACTAAGTTGTTGAAGTGGAGGTGCTTTTGTATATACTTACTGCGGCATACGCGACCGGAATGCTAGTCTGTTTGCGCGAGCTCACCTGCAACAGGAATAGAAAGACATACGTTTAGTTTCCTGTTGAATCATGTGTTATAGTATAGTTATATATAGTTTTTAAAATTTTTATTATACCGTGTTTAAAGTTATAAATCATGTCCCTTTTTCAACGAATTTCATCGAGGACATGGCAAAATAACGATAATTCCCTACTTCAACCCCCATCTCGATTAAACGTATCTAATCCTTCGGAAGTAGAAATCGAACGTCTCCGTCTCGCCGAAAAAAGGACATCGGGCCGTGCAGTCGTGAGAAACGTCAAAACCACGAGAGAGAGAGAAACGGAGACAATCACGTAAGGATGAATAATTCAGCGTGCGGCACAGTCACGCGGACGCGCCCATGATACACGGCTCTGCCGCCGCTCCATGTACATGTGAGTCCCCTCACTCACGCACACATATACACACGAGACGAAGGTGTGCCGTGAATGAAATCAAGTTGCGATAGGCTGCTGCTTTCTTTCTTTTATTCGCGCATATATATATATATGTGCATTTATCGCTTGTCTATCGTTAAAATTAGCGTAGCTACACTTACGCAGGAGATATGGCGCAAAAGGTGAACGACACCACATACGTTTCTGGGATAATAAAGATTGGTAGTAATATCGATCTCTCGGATTAATTGTTTATCGCGCCGCGTGTGTGCGTTTTATACATATATATAATATATATTGTCGGATTAGGCTTCGCGTATATACGAGTCGTAGAGGAAAGAAGGTCACCGAGGCGGTTTTCATCATTTCGTACACGTCCAATTAAGCGGCCGTACGGCGTAGAGAGAAGTGCGTTTATGGGCGCGCTACGAAAGTAGTAATGCCGCTTTATGTAATTTCTTCGAGCGGCGGCTTATAAACATTTCGGAACGAGCGCTGCGACGATTATGGAAAAGTGGGCGATCGCTCGTTGCGAGAGACTTGACAAGATCAATTTATTGGATGGTGTTGTTTTTTTTCCTATTTGGAATGTAATTGTTATATACTAGGACTATATAGAAATGTAAGTATAACGGAAATTATTTTTGTAGAACCTTTTTTGCCGAAGAGCGGAAGAAAAGAAAATTCTGCGCGCTTAATGCGATTGCGGATTGAGAAAAATGCGACGACGAAAGGCCTAATATCGAGAAACGAACGCGCGAATTAATGTGATAACAGTTCTCTCGAGTAATTGAATGACCTCGGCATTGCATTGCGTTTTGCGGCTCGTATCGCGACGTGCACGAGGCATCGCACGCGAGCAGTTTTTCATTTTTCAATGCAAAACGAAACAATCCGCGTTATATATTTAGAAACCGAGAAAAAAAACTCGCTGTGTCGTATATTATGTTGTGTACAAAATAACCAGATTTCTCGCGTGTGTGTATATTAAGAATCAGACGTGGAAAATACGTAGGAGAGAGATAAAAAGCCAAGGGAGAAGGAAGAATACGGCGTCGAGTACATATTTACCGGCTACGTACACACGCAGGGAGAGTCTAATTAAAGTCGGTGGCTGCCCACGCGAGAGCCCGGTTTTACGAGCGCTTCACGACTCGCGGGGTGAGATCGAAAACTCGATCCATATGAGCTTGCCTATAGTGTGCAACGGGATCATCGTATTGAAACTCCTTTTTTTCTTCCCAGGCGTTTAACAATATACTGCGCGTTGCATCGAGGGGGAATCGATTTTTAAACGGAAAAAAGAGAGAGAGAGAGAGAGTTAGAAAGAACTTTAAATGTGCTTCCCCCAAAGGAATCGGATTACTTTTCCGCGAAAGCAAGCTAGGTTAATCGCGAAAAAAAAAGTTGGAAAGGGAGGAGGAGGGGGGTACATAAGTATACGCATTCGCTTTTACAAGATTGCCGAGCTCGCAAAAACCATTATATTTGCGAGAGAGAGAGAGAGAGAGAGAGAGAGAGAGACACTCGACCTCTCTTTGTGTGTTCGCTCGGGAAAATACTTCCTTTTCGCGTGCATTAAACAGGACTTCTTCCTCATTCTCCTTTTTACTTCCCTACCCCTATCCCCCCCGCCCCACTTTTACTCTTTTACTTTGGGAAACAACTTAAATAATTGCTTCGAACTCGACTATAGTACCGAAGCTCGAAGAAAACTAGCTGGTACAGATTCGAGAACTACTTTAAAAGTTTCGGTTATATATGTATATATACATATAAATATACATGTACACTTTGCGCCGCGAGTGCCTCTGTTTACATGCGAAAACAAACAATTCGAGAACGATTCTACGCCAGCAGCAGCCTCCTCTCATCGACCTAAAAACCGTTGATACTTCCAAGTTCTATAGCGCGCCTTTCAATTACAGCGTCTAACCGAAGAAATTCCATAGCAGCAACAGCAGCAGCAGTTCTGTAAAGTAGCGCGCGGAGCGTGAAAAACGGTGGCCGCGGCAAAAAAATGTGATATAACCTATTGTGTCGTATACCCACGCACACACACACACATATATATATACATATACAAGCGTCGAGTGTTATATGTGTATTATGCGAGCCGCGAGTGAATCGAATTTCTCAACGGGAACAAAACGCGACGCGCGAATGCAGGTCGAGTCCGCGTCAAACCTATTTGTCACTCGCACTGCTGCTGTTACTGCTGCTGCTGCCGCTTGCGCACACATCTCTCCCTCTCCCTCCGTTTGACGTAAACAGCTCGTGTATACCGTATTATACGATTTTCGCGATACTCTCTGTTAGCGAGGGATACTTTCGGACGGGTTGGTGCAGTGCGCAAAATTGGGCGACGTGTCCTATTTTCGAATAGCTGGAAGTGTCTGTTTAATTTTGAGCCCGTGCTACGCGAAACAAAGTATACAAATTTTTCGGTGTACTCGCTCTATCATGTCAAATTTCACAATGTTATCTTTGCAGCGTTTAAATCGTCGCCCAAAATATTCCTGGCAACGTTACTGCATTATTATGTCCTCTAATCTCTGTGAAACACAAGCGTATCGCCAGGTATAACATCGAATTTCAAAGCAGCTGCAGCAGCAGTAGCAGCAGTAGCAACAGCAGCATCATCATCAAATGGCCAATCTGATAGAGACGTGTATATACAACAGCGAATCTTCTCGCGTCGAGTCAACCAGACACACGCACACATGCGCAGACGAAGTATACGCGATATATCCGCGGCTACAATTGGAAAACATAGCGTGCACTCGACCCCATTGTACATACGAAGCTCCGCTATGTACGGAGAAATCTGCTAAAGTAAAGTCGAGAAGAAAAAGAGGTAAGGTGGTCGTCGGCCGCGCGTCTTGTTCTTCTTGCTGAAGCGCCGCCAGAGAGAGAGAGAGAGAGAGAGAGAGAGAGAGAGAGAGAGAGAGACGAGGAAGTGATTTATACGCCATCTGATCCCCTACTCCTTTTATAATTCTCGCACAGCAGCAGCAGCGCTATACGCGCTCTCATTCTCTCTCGCTCCCATACATGTAATAGCGCGCGGCAGCTCCGCAGCCTCATTCGGAAAGCGACGATCTCTTTTTTCTCGCCTGATATACTGGCTGGTTTAGGGATCGTTTCGGCTGTATCAGGTGCAGCTGTTGTATACTTGGAGTGAGTACACAGCTTTCATTCCTAAGAATAAGAGGATTACGTTCTAAGATGCTTAGTGTGTAGTACACGTTGTACGATACAAATCAATTGATAGCAAATTTGTAAAATAAATTTCCATTATGTACGTGTACAATCGACGGTACATCGATCCTCGGCGTTTTTCTCACTTTGTACCACCTACGCGCCGAGCTTAAAAATACAAATTGGGCTAAGCAAACACCATTTTCATTATCACGACGCTAATGTTTCAGCTCGCAACAGCCGCCGCGTGTGTGTAACGTGAAATTTAATTACCTATTTGCTTAACCTCTTTCGCCGAGCCGTGCAATAGAAGCTTACACACACAGAGTCTCTGTTGTTTCAACCTCCGCGGAATCACGGTTTTTCTTTTACATACGATATATTCGCATGTACTTTTCCTAGGGAGCGACTCGAATAGAACGCTACATACGTGTGTACAATATTTATGCGCTAATCGATACGAATTACATCGCCTGACGCCGGAAGCATAGCTGCTTAAGAATTCCAGGCGCCGTTTTGACTTTCCTTTCCTTTTTTTTTTCCTTTCGTGTAGCTGCACGAGCTTCCGTTTATAGAGTGGCTGTCGTGGGTGGACTCGGCGAGAAAGTTGCGTTGGCGATTAATTGCTGCCTGCGGATTCGAGAGAGAGAAAGAGAAAGAGAGAAACAAAACGAAGATTATTATTGGATGGTGAATTTTTTGTGCATTTCGCTGCGAGGAGTGGAATGAAATTGAAAGGGGAGAATGGGGAATATGTCGATTGCCAATCGAATCGGATTTCTTTATTAAAAAATAAAAGTAATTGATTTTTCGAGGGTTCCATGGTGTTTGCTTTAGCGGGTGGGTGGGTTGAAAAGGTGCGTAATTTGAAATAAAAACAATAAATCGGAGAAGTTTGCTTCGGGCAATATTCGATATCATGGGATTTTTCATTAGCATCAAGTGGATAAATTGACGATTGACGAAACGATATTAATTTATTATTGAAATGTAAAGAGGTTACGCGAGATATAATGTCGTGATAGGATATTTTCAGTAGAATAAATCACGACGGATGAAAGAGTCGACTTTATATTTCACGGCTCGACTAATATAATTTTCGTGTAAATGATTATCGCCTGGAATATCTAATGACGCGATCACTTGGCTCTACTAACGTCATTGTACGCGCGGGTGGATGACACGTGTACCATCCATTGCGTACGAAACAAAATTGTTTTTCACTCCGATATCAATAAATTGTGTATACATTAAAGCTGTGTGATGTTAACAACAACATTTACTTCTGGAAGTCTATTTTTTTTTCAATGCGCAATATACGCTCAGTTTTTTGGGAACAGTCAATAAACTGGTCTATACTAGTCAATCTAAATTGACTTACAGTTCGAACAAACGCGTTACATTTTGAACGTTTAAATAAAAACAAAATCATGATCTTTATCAAGTACTCATCAGTTATTAACTTGGTACATTAACGCACGCGATCGATCTCTCTCTCTCTCTCTCTCTCTCTCTCTCTCTCTCTCTCTGTCTCTCGACCACGTATACATCTCCCAATTCTCATTCAACCCAATTTACGATTACGCATCAACACCCACCGCATCATAGTACACTTCAATAAAAGCTCTAATTCGACCCCCGGCTAAAGGCCGTGTCGTCGTGACGATGTACAACCCCCGAAAAGCCCTCGTATACACTAGACAGTATATAGGCAGCGGCTAATCGACGACAAAACGGCCCATTATGTGTACTATACGTGTACGGGGGCTGTGGAGAGCAAGAGCCCGCGAGGCTATGGCGATCGATCCCAATACTGCGCAAGTGGGTGGCCCCGTTCTCTCTCTCTCTCTCTCGCTCTCCTCGGGGGATTTTCAGCCAGAGACCGGAAAGCCAGCTGCTGCTGCTTCTGCTGTTCCCGCTGCAGTGCCAGCTCTGTACACCTGGTCGACAAAAATCGCTGGATTCCGGAAGATTGTACACTCGAGTTTTGCGATGAAACCGATGTGTAGGTATACCGAAGGGAGAGATAAAGGAACAAAGCGATGGCTTGTTGGATGTCTTTTGTGAATGGCGTAGTATAGTATATCTGGATTTCTTAATGATGGGATTTGGTTTGACAAGCTGGCGAGGGTGTAACAAAGTTTAGATATATGAATGGAGGATTTTTCATTCACATTTAGATTCTAGATGTACTTATGCGCTTTTTTTCAGGTTACCATTGTGTGTATAATACACACATGTAAGCGCAGGTTGGTATTTATATAGACTCGGTTATATATAGCGACCTCGTTTGTAAAGAGTGTAAAGGCCAATAGAAACCGCAGACGCTGTCTTTCCCACGTCTACAAAATTAATGCTTCCGATTAGCAATAACTGTGCATACGCGATGCAAGGTTTTCGCGAGCACATATCCAGTCTATTATACATACATGTACGTCTCGCTTCTTTAATAATATATTTACATGCGTAGCTATCACGTAATATCATTAGCAATCTCGGCGAGGCTTGCCATTGGTAAAATTACGTTTCGAAATGGGGTTCACATGACTCCGGTGTTGAGCTGCGACTCTCATAAATAAAGTCCACCCGAAGCTTTTATTTCGAGTAAGAGAGTGGGAGGCGTATGCTAAAAATCACTCGGGGGATACCGTGCATTATTTATGCAGCTGATTGTAACGTGGAAAATGATTGAACGTTGATGAAAAGGGAGAGAGTTGGGTGTTAAAATCTTTTATTTTCCGATATATTGACTTTATATAGCACCCCAGTTTCGAAATGATTAATTAGTTCGATATCGCGAGCGCGAAACGATTTCCACGAAAATTCAAAACACGACTCGATAGAGCAAATGTAGTGCAGTGATTTTGACAACGCGAAATACAATTTTCAATCTCCACACCAAATTCAGAAACGGAGAAAAATTGGTGCACGGACTAAAAAAGAGATTACCTTCTCCGTGGCGGTTTTCTTATTGAGTAAAGGCGAAAGAGTCTCGTCGAGACAAAAGAGTATAATCGATCAGTCGCTCGCTCGCCCCTCACCTTATCCGTATCCGTAAAACGAATCACCGGTATATACTCGACGGTGCACCAACGACTCGAGCTCGTCGCAGATGCTTGTAAACCTGCGCTGAAACGGTGCGCTTACACATACACGAGTCGTCCCTTATCTAATCGATTAAAGCCTTTGCAGCGCAAAGACAAACACGTGAGTGTATGTACCGCCGTAGTCGTCGTCGTCGTCGTCATCGTCGTCGCGAGGATCCATCGATCCTTCGATGAATCATCCTAAATCTCTCGCACACGCTCTTTCGTCATCTGCGCCGCTGCGAGCGAGCGAGCGAGTGTTGCGGTGTGTCGAACGGAGCCCTTGAAAGTCCAGATCGATTACGCCTCTGTGACTCTGCTGCGAGGAGTCCGCGGAGATTTAATTGAGCTCTCCTTTGTTTGCTCAATTTTCGACCGAGCAAGATTGGCTTTATCGATCGAGAGCTGCTCTGGCTTATATTTCGCGAATACACGTATATATACTTGGCGATTGGCCGACGATGGAGCGATGATTTCTACTTTTTTCTTCTTTTTTTTTTACTCGTTGAGTTGGCTTGTGTGGAATGGCTTAAGTTTCGCGAGGTTGGTGGGGTGTGCGAGGCGGCTTCGTGATTGGAATTGATTGTTTTGATCGAGTTTGCGACAGTTGTGCGCGGTATTGATGTTGGTGATGTACGCTTTTTGGGATTGTGTTTTAAGGTCAAATGGTAATTGACACTTTTCAAGTATAGTGTTTGTCGAAAGGAATTTGGTGTATATACTTTACGTTGTTCGTAGAAGCATAATAATACTTTTTTGCTTTGCATAAAAATCCTAATTTACACGAGTACGAAGCTATAAGCACAGAAATAAAAATAAATGCACGATTTTAGGTCCGATATATTTGCTAATGAATTACAGTTTCCTTATGCGGCATTGAACAAATAGCGACTGATTTTTTTGCGCGCGAAACACGAGAAAGAAATGTCGCAAGAAACTCACTCGACCTGCAGCCATCGGTGCACTCGTTAACTTCGCAAAAATAGATTTGTTTTATCGAAAACTTTAAAGCACCGCGATCGATCAGCAGCTCGCACCGATAAACTGGCTCGAGAAGTAAAGTAGGAAAAAAAGGGGGAAAAACGCGCCTCTACGATGTATAAATCCGCCGATCGGCCGTTAAACGATCGCTCAGCGCGCGCACATACACACATACACACCGAAATCGTCCACTCGACTCGTCTAAATAACCTCGATAATATACGTGTGCCGTACTCGAGCCGCAGAGCTCTTCTTTTCTCTCTCTCTCTCCCTCGCTGGTTTTTTCGATCGAGGTCAGATTCGATCGACAAGTGGCTGGGTGTTTCAAGAATAAGGAGAGCTCGCGAGGCATTTGAAGAGTTAACTGCTCTCTAAGCGGACAAGTGCCCCCCAGACCGACGCGGCGCAGAGCGGCTAGGCGCACCGCACGCGATAATCTTTGCCTTATTCGAAGCAGAGAGCCGCGGAGAGCTTCGCGGCCAGGATTGCCGTTGGCCTTTCTCATTTCGCCGCGTGTCTGCACGACTACTTGTACGCGGCCACAATGAACGTCGCACGCGCAACGAGGAGAGGAGACGTTTCGCTTTTATAAACGACCGGAGCAGAATGTCTTGGCTGGGTGCAGGACGGCCGTGTGTGACTCACGCGGCTGCGGATATATGTATATACATATATAATACGGGCTGTACGTGCAACGCCGGGACTTTGTCGAGAGAAGCGACGAATATATTTTTGCTGAATGGTGCGAATTCCATTTCTGGGCCGGATTATAGATTTTTTTTTTTTTTTTGACCAGGTGGATCGTGACCGAACATTTGCTAGGAAATAATTTTCTTAAATTAAATGCGGCATCGTGTACACCAAAATGTTTACTCGACTAGCATGTGTGTAAATGTTTGCACGACTCAAATAGAAATCCTTTTAGCTTTAGCTTGAATTGAACACCTTTTTTTTATCCTCGCTCCATCAAAGCTAGCATAACGTATCAATACGATACTAAACTCGTGTTCTCGTCAATCCAATGAGTCACTATATACATACTTATCGAATTGCGAGCTGCTTACAGAACAGAAAATAACGTTTCGATGAATCCTCAAACTTTATACCCGAAGAACGATCAACAGAAACAAAAGTGTATATATCTTGCAATCAGGAATGTCGAACGTATACAGACGGAAAAGCGAATCGAATCGGTGTATTTGATAAACATCGAAGAGGAGCTGATGTCGTGCCGCTTGCATATATCGTCTTCAACGCGAGTCCCGCGAACTTTATATACATCAGGACGGTAATCCCATCCGATGCGCGGCTACACGCGATTGTATAATCATCGCGAAAGACTTTAACGCCCAACAGTGCAGAGTCGCTCTCCCCGAGGCTCGATGACCGCCTCTGTCCACTTAAACACACTGCACATACACGGGTCCCACACTCCTACGCCTCTAAAAGGCAGCGCGAGAGGAATAAACTGCTGCCGCCTCTGAATCACTCGCCAACGAAAATTCTGATTCCCTTTACTCGAATGGAAAGTTGAAATTGTGCTTAATGCAATGGGGCAGAGTCTCTCGGACTCTTAAATTTCGATGACAGCTGTACATCGCGGCTCTCGTTTCTTTTGGTTCACCGCGCGCGAGCGGGACGCGGTTTCATAAGGGTCTCCGTCTGTCCGAGTACCTATACACGAGGCATTGTGTTTGCCCAGCGGACACTCGACAGCATTTGTATTGTGTTCCCGATATAGAATTAATCAATGGGATTCAATAACGCCGTTCGTTGGCCGCTTAGACAGGCTCTGTGTACATTATGTGTATGTTCATTCTCCCTCTCGCTCTCTCGCTCGGGCTTATTTACGTAAGATTAGATAATTTTGCGTAATTATAGAGAGAGAGGGAAAGAGATGGAGCGCTGTAATCTTTTCTCTCAGGTGCGTAATATATGCGATTGGATCAGCGGCTAAAAAACTTTGTTGGAGGTCTATTTATATATAGAGTCTGGTACTCGAGTCGTTTCAGTTACGGCAAGGATTGTTATCTCGTTATAAATTCACTTTTGTGTTCCGATTAAGTCCTTGACCATCGATCAAACTGTAATAACACACCAAGGATGAAAATAGCAGAACTGCGATGTGAATTCTCGAGACGGATGAAAAGCGGATCGCGATATCCGATCGAGAACCTAGTAACCTTCGACCGCGACTCGTTAAAAAAGTATATTAATTGTAAGTTGAAACAGTTGTGCTCGGTAGGCGCAGCCCGCGGCAGCAGCAACAACATCAACAAACTTTCATTGTTGCCCGATACTTTCCGTCCCGACTCTGCAGGAATGCGACGCGCGCTTTTCCAACCGATATAAAAAGGTCATTACAAAAGATATAATCCGTGGCTCGAAGTAAGGCGCGAGCAATTTTTTTTCTCTTTCGCTCGCTCGCTCGTGAGTTTTCTAGAGCAGTCGCCATGGGAAAAGGCCTAGGCCTCGCCGGTTTCTCGAGTTTCGCCGTAACGGTCGTCGTGACGATCCCCGTCCTTCTCTGTATCTCCAGGTGAAAATTGCCATTTTTTTCTCTCCTTCTTTGTCTCGGATGTACTTGTGCGTCGGATGCGATATGCCTCGAGGTCAAGCAGGCGGTTGACGACGACGACGCGAGAGAGAGAAACGAGGAAAGAGTGAAACATCCGCCCGCGTGGATTATGTAGTTTCTTCGCGGAGCAGTTCAAGAATGCGGATTTCTTTTCTCCCGCTTGCTCGCGTTTATAGTTGATGCTTTTAGAAAGAGAAGTCTCGCATTGAGCGATGGCTTTGTGGGTTGATCTTCTTTGCCAGCCGGCCAGCGAACGAGGAGCGATTGGGAAAGCGGTATAATTATTTACTTTACACGCGTCATACGTATAAATATAGCGAGCTGACGCGCGCAGCAACAGCCTGTGATTAGTGTGAAAGTTGCGGATCCTAAACGAAAGTTATAATGTTTTTCAGTCTCGCTCTCGTCCCGAACGCGCTACTACATTTTTTTTATTGACAAAACAATCGAGATAACTCCGTATTATCTCAAACATCCTGTATAGACAATCGAAGATTCAACAACACGGATTTTTGAGGTCGCTGTCTCATCGAGTATTTCCACCGTACAAAGTCTTCGGTGCGATTTTTCCTCGCCAAGCCTCGTAAATAACGGTCGCTTATACGCTAAATTCAAATTCGTATATGTGTGTGTGTGTGTGTGTGTGTGTGTGTGCGACTTTTTCACCATTGTCGACGTTACACGTACTCGCCTCGAGTGCGCGCACCGCTTCGCAATTAAGTGCAGCTCTATAAAACTTTCCTCTCTCTCTCTCTCTCTCCCTTTCTGTGTTTTTCCTCTTCTTTTCCAGAGCTATACAGAAGAAGAGATGTCGACGATATGATAATATTCGCTGCTTCTCGAGGAAGTCGTGCATCTCAGCTTTCACGGCTTTAATTGCTCCGTCGCTCGCCGTATGGTTTATTTATACGCAAACTATGAGCGACGAGTGGATGGATCTTTTTTCTTTTTTCCTCTCTCCCTCTCTCTGAGCCTCTTTATTTTAAGAGAGCGTTTCCTCTCGTTTTTCGGTGGCTTGCGTTTCGGCTTTTTGTGTAGCGCTTGACTTTGAGGATTCCGAGAGGAGAGAAGAGACACGAGAGAGAGAGAAACCTTTAACGTGTAAAAGAATGTTACGTCCGAGCTTTCTAACACGGCGCTTCTTGATCTACTGCAATGGAATTAGGCAACGAGACCATCTGCTTTTCCGCGTTAATTCCGAGGGCCGCAGATGATAAATATTTAGATTTGTCACGTGCATTTGGGGAAAAGCTCGATTTGCGTCAGCTGTGATGCCGCGATTGTTTTGATCTTTGGAGCTTGACTGAATGCCTGTAAAGTTTGGACGTTTTTTTTTGTTTGAGGCGTGAATTCGACACGAAATTATATAATACGTATATCAAGCTGGACTTGTTTTAGCGATTGATGTCTCGCGTGTAGAAATATTTCATTTTTCAGAAGACTAATGCATGAAACCTTTAAAAATATGTCAAGTCCTGCGCAATATTTTAATTAGATTTGCATTATTCGCTTAACGTAATTAAAAATTTCCAAACGATTTTTAACGGTAATTTAGTCACACATTGTACGAAATAATGCACAATATTGTAGACTATACATAAGTGTTACAATCGTTGCAGCAAATCAATCATTTCGCAAACTATTTCATTGCGAAACAACGAAATTACAAGCACCGAAATCATCTCGAGAAACAAGGCATTGCACACACACCCTTTATACAGAATGTCAATTTAACTCTAGGCAAAAAGGCATTGTCAAATCGTAAGTGAGTCGCTGCCGAAATAATCTGATTTGAATTCGAGATCGCGCATGGATTCGCTTTCGCGTTCGGTGCTGAAATCCGATTAAAAGTGAACGTGCAGGGCCGTCAAATAAAAATGCATCCTTTTATGCGTCAAAGAAGAAATATAAAACCGATCAGCTGTGTCAGATTGAAACGAAGAGATTGCAATTGTTTAATAGGTGAAGAGACACATTAGTCGAGCTCGATATACCAATAACAAAGAGTTCATACTCGGTTTGTCATTCGTTTGTATTCGTTATACTTGTAATGTTAATGTCATAAAAAAAATCACGCGGCATATACCTTAATTAAATATTTAACATTCAAATGTTTTTAACTTGGATTTCAATCATCATCCGGCTGGCCTGAAAGAAAAGACAAAGAAAAGAAAAAGTCACTGCACGCACGAGTCTCACCTGCGAGAGTAGTTTTGGCAGCGTGTGATTGTGCGAGTTCCTCTCGGCATTGGCGCTCCTCTGCTGCTGCTGTCCAGCCTCCGACCTGAGGTCGTGCCTCCACCTCAGTACCCCCATCATGACCGCTTCTTCCGCTCTCTCTCTCCTCTTCACCACTTCCTCCTCCTTCGCCGAATTATATCGTAAAACGATCCTCTCTATCTCTCTCTTCTCGAACCCAAACTGCACACACCACTAATCGCGCACAGCTGTCGCAAAATTCGAGAAAAAACTACGGCAGTGGAGAGCCGCGAAAAAAAAACAACGGGACGAACAACCAGCGTGTATAAGTACGGAGGATAGGAAGGGAACACGGCGTGGTGAACCTCGCGAGAGAGAGAGTCAGTGTGCGTACGTATAATACACACAGCAGAGGAGATGCATGTGGAAAGGTGAAACCGGTTATCGCTTATATACCGTACACACATTCAGCGTGCAGAGAGTAGGTATACTCCTTTTCTCTCTCTCTCTCTCTCTCTCTCTCTTCCTCTAATATATACACAACAAAAGCGGCTTTTTCCACTCTCTCTCTCTCTCTGCTTGTCGGCTCTCTCTTCCTTTTGTATCAGCACGGTTATATTGCCCACGCCGTACGACACCGATGATGCGCGTGTGCTTATACAAGTACCAGGCAGAAACAACGGAACGACACTGCAGCGGCTGATTATATATCGGTCCCCGACGACGACGACGACTCCGCGGATTATTATTATTCGTCCGATGCGCTTTCACTTGGCGAGTCCACCGCCTTGTTTACGAAACACCCTGGGTCCGTTCGTGATCTCCGCCTTGCAGCATCCGAAGATCCAATCTCGTGCACCGCACACCGCTTATTGTGTCTCGTATAGGCATAAGCGATACAGGCTCTCGCGAGCGTCAATCCGATCTTTTGGTCGCAAGGATCGCTGTCGAGCAGACGCGCCTCAGTGGTTTCGACTTCTCCATGCGCTCCGACATCCTCTCTTTCCGTCTTTCCGCGACCAAAATCTATTCGACACAGAATATCGATGTGGAGCCCAATTGGCAGCTGAGAATTGCGCGTTTCTTGGACTACGCGGGGATATGTATCACTCGTGTGTTAGGAACAGGCTGCGCAGAGTCGAGCGCGAGGTCAGAGTAGAAAGTGTCGCTCTCGGCTGACTCGCGCGCGTAGGCGTACACGGAGCGGTTAAATGTATACGCAGCCTGCGAGAAGGTGTGCTGCTGCTGTTGCTGCAGGTCTCTCTCTCTCTCTCTCTCCGTCTCTTTTGGAGAGCGCGTTAAACGACGTAGTAGACGTGCGGTTGCGCTCGTTCGCTACTCCGGCGTGGCAGAAGCGCGACTGGCGCGGCATCGGTGAGTCGAGCAGCCGGCAACCGCTTACCCGCTCTCCGCGGACTGGCTATATGTATAACTCTGTCTCTCTCTCTCTCTCTCTCTCGCTCTGCGGCGCTTGAGCTCTCGTGCCCGAGTGGTGGTGGTGGAGCACCGAGTAGAATACTCCAGTACATTACTCGGCTTCTTTACTCCGCTGTGTTTTCCATCGTACGTCGCTGTTTCTTCCATTCAGGAACTTTAATTTTATACTCTGTTGTATCATTGTTGTTGTTGTTGTTGTTGTTGTTGTTGTTGTTGTTGTTGTTGTTGTTGTTGTTGTTTTGAAAATAAAGGTAGATGGTATTGTTTATCGTTTACTTTAGCCGTAGAATTACATCGGAAATAGTTCGATTATTATTGTGGAAAAATGATGGGAAAAGTTTCTTTCTTTCTTTTTAGTATCCATATAGCTTTTGTACGTGCAGCCGCGAGCTTTGTTTTGGCCTGTGTGACTGTTGAGCAATTACCGAAAGTGATAAGAGAGCGATAAGAAAAGTGAAAGGGACCGTTTAAAATATATATATCTCAATGGCTGGGTGTTGATTTTCGAATGGCTCCGCGATGTAGGTTGAAGATAGACATAATTATATTCCGTCGGTGAGCTCGTATATAATGGTAATCTTCATATAAGTAGGCTATAGTATATTATTAATCTCCGTTTCATCAGCTGGATTGAATTCAAAATAACATCCGTGTCGTATATATACATATATATGTGTGCCATCGCGGATTCCCAAATATTTTACATTCGCAATCAATCATTGAATCTCTGTTACAACGGCGCCAAATTAAACCACGTACTAATTGCTCATTAAAACGGAGCAATTAATTTATAAATCGTCATCGCCGATAATGACGAGCGATTTTTACCTCGCTCAAAAATATCATCGCGCATCGACATTTTCTCGCCGCACCAACAAAAAAAACTAACGATCGTAAAGCGAGCAAAAAAAAACCAGTCATCGTCTATACAACCAGGCGCGCATTACGAATAAAAATTCAGCCGTGTATTTTTCAGTATATATATGCATAATAAAAAAAAAAGAAAAAAAGAGAAGGAAGAAACGCTGTCAACAGTCGTTATACTCCGTGGCTCGAGTCGTTTCGCCGCTCGTCCGTCTCGCTCGGCCTGGCCCCTGCAGCAGCGGCAGCGTCTGTCCCTGTCGCGCGCACGTTCATTTCGCGGATGACTGCATTCACGGGTTGATCCGGTGCTTGTGTGTAGCAGTCCCGGTGCTCTGCACAGGCCGCCTCGTTCGCTTAACTCCCGCGTGTATCATATATAAGTGCAGTGCGTCGGAACACCGACGCATATGCGTCTCTCTCTCTTTCTCCCTCTACCAGGCGGGCAATCGCTCTGCTGCTGCTGCTGCTCCTGCTACTGCTTTTACGGCTAGATGTTTATAAATTTTGAAAGTGTGGACTCTTCTTTATCAACCTAGACGGAATTTCAGTTTTTCCCAGCGTGTGTATATTTTGTGAAATTTCACAATTTTTAGTCGACGGTTAAAGCTGAGTTGATGTACATTAAGAATAAACTTTAGCGTTGCGCTTAATGAATTGAGTTATCAAAGAAACGTATATATGGGATAGTTTGGAAACTGAAAACTTTACTCTCGCAATAAAGACGGTAAAAATAAGAGACACAGCGACAAAACTTTTCTGAAGTAACACAAAGCTAATCGTCCGACTAATAACGCAATAATAAACTACTCGGGACTAGAGCCGCGTTAACAAAGTGCTCATCATTTCTTCATCCATCAGCAGCCATTATATCGACAGCCGCGGAGACCGAGCGATTAACCCACCCAAGAAAAATGAACGAAATACAACTTTTCGACATCCGAGAGTATATTTCTTCAGAGTCTCCTCTCTACGCACACCTGCCCTCTCTTCCCGAACAGCAGGCGAACAGCAGCAAAGAAGCATAAGGTCAAAAAAAAACAACGCAAGGCACGCAACCCGACTCCAAAGTTCACACCAATAGCTTCTCGAGTAAACTTGGAAACACTCGCTGCCGAGTAGCAACTGTCCTTTTAAAAGCTCGCGCGCGTGCCACGGGCTTCTTCTTTGCTTCTCTCTCTCTCTCTCTCTCTCTCTCTCTCTCTCTCTCGAAGACTAATAAGCGCATTTGTTTGACTGCGCCAGTTCCACATTTTCCCTCGGAAAAAGATCTTAGGGGTACGTTGGCCCGTAATTCGAGCTCTAGACTCGCGTTCACTTTTCCGGTATGGAAGAATATCTCACGAGCTGCGTTTCTTGGAAGGCTGGGGGAAAAAACGTGCGCAGCTATTTCGTTTCTATAACGTTTTAAAGGGCGAATGTGGAGGGGAATCGACTGACAGGTGGCGTTGAGCCGACGAGAGAGAGAAGGTGGAGGAACGGATGTGCTGGCGTGCATGTGCAAGAGAACGTATGGAGAGGAAGAGGCGGGTGCAGTCGAAACAAATTGCTCGATGAAGTTTTTTTCAAGTTTCACGCATTGAATTACTCTTTGACCTGGTTTCAATGTATATTTGTTAACTAATTGACTCTCATTCTCTGCGAACATAATGTATATTAAATATGGGAAAAAAAAGCGACGACGACATTCTGGTAAAAGTAGGTTAAAGTGGGTAAATCAGTTCCGAGAAAAATCGCGATGTTATTCGAAGCGACGGCAGAGTTTGCCGCGAGAGCGATTTTCCATAGTGGCCGAGAAGCGCGGGCAGCTGTTGCTGTATATATAATAGAGGTGCTAAAAAATCCGCAGGCAAGTTGTCCAGCGATATTATTCATCCACGTGCAAATTGCGAGTGTTATTGTTAGAATACATTAGAGCCTCGCGAAGAATCAATTTTCAGCTTTTTTCCCAGTATAACGAAAAAAAAAAAAACAAGTGTTTGCCAACACGCCAACTGGCACACTTGGGACTATAGCAGCTGATCTCTCTCTATCTCTCTCTCTCGTCTAATAAATCGTCGCCAAAACGCAATTAAAATCCCATCTCTCCGCAGAAAGACGGCAAAAAAAGGCAGCGGCGAGAAAAAGGGAATGACGAAACGAGCCAAGAGAGAGAGAGAGAGAGAGAGAGAGCACAATGCGAGAGAATCGAAGAGAACGGAGCATAAAGGAAAATAAAGCGCAACAACGACACACACACGCACGTGTATAAAGAGAGACAAGGAGAAGACGACAGCGAGCGGATGTCATTTCGTGGTCGACTTATTTCACAGCGGCCGCGTCTTCTTTCCTCCTCCCCGCCTTGCGTTATAACCATCCACCGTCAAAAGACGCTGCACACACTCATAACGCGTTCCGTACATATATCTGTCTCTCCTTTGTCGCACGCACAAATTTTTCCTTTCTTTTCCTGCACGAGCGAGTATATAAATACAGGACGAGCGATTCTTCTTTTCTTGCGTCCGCGCAATGTCTTTTGTGATATGCAACTCCGATTGTGTCCGATATGTCGCAAGTGGAATGGAACTTTGTTGCAAAAGTGTCTACATTGTCATACTGAATTTTTGGCGATTTTTAATGTTTAATGGGCGTGTTTATATATATATTACTGGCTGTGTCGTTCGTTCCTCGAGAGCGAGGAAAAACGAGGGTCAGCTGCTTTGATTGTCGGTTGCGCCAAGTTATGGTCGTTTCTTTTTTTTTCCGCTTAATGAGATGTTTTCGTTGGCTATAGTGGGAACAGATTTTCTGTCCTTGCCGCAATTGTTATACACTTACACTTGATAAATGCTTGTTTTGGACTCAAGATTCTTTTTTTTTATTATGCCTCTTATTTGTGAAGAGTATTGAGAAATCTGCGCCAGAATGAAAAATGTTGATTTGATAATTTTATTGAGCTTTTATTTTTACATTCTGCACATTTTTTAAATTATTCTTATATTCATGTTGTTACAGCGATTGGTTACAATTACAGTTTCCTTTTTCTTTCTTACTTACCGAACAATAAAGTGATCTTTCTTTTATGGCCCTACATATAAGTTCATTAACTGCCACACCTTATATGCAGTAGCCACTTAAGCACGAGTTTCAGGACTCGTGACGTACGATAGAATCATTAACCGATGAGTTACGAAATAAGACATTCGCTGCAGTCGTATGCTTTTTTTTTCTCGTTCAAAAGTACTTCTGATAATGTGCCAAAAGGCCAATTAAAAAAACAATATAGGTAGCTTAAAACAAGAAAATATACCAAACTATAAAGTTTACGATGCCCATTTCGGCCAATTACTAGAGAATTAAAAATCCCAGAAAATTAAAGTGAAAGCCGCTCAAATCTCAATGTCACCTGTAAAAAAGCGCATAGCATCAATGCCTCGCACTCTCTCGCCCAACGTAATTTTAATTAACGTAATGTCAGAGCAGATTCGCTACGCTCTCCTATGACCTACTTACTTGCACGCACACACACACACACACGAGCGCGCGCCTGTGTCTCTAGAGAGATTAAGAAAAAAAAGACTGATTCGCACGCGCAAAAATCCATTTTCGTGTCCACGCTATAAATCACAGTGTCCAAAGCTAGTACGCAGGAGACGATAAAGGCCCAACGGCTACGAGACTGTACACACATAAGACGAACGCACACAACGAGTTCTAAGCACGTATAATACGTGATAGGTGTGCTATATGGGATTGAATTATGCGCGAGCGTAATACACCAGACACACACGGAGCTACTATACTTACTCGCCGAAATATCAGCCAAGGCCGAGCGTAGTGCAGCGTTACACGCAACTCCTTACACCAAGCCACTTACGTGTGTGTGTGTGTGTGTGTATGGCGTCTGGTGCTTTATCACAGCTCGCGGCTATTGCGGATTGGGAAGGCCGGGATCGAGGTTTCGATCTCTCTCTATACCGAAACAATAGCCCGACTTGTCGTTTACATGCTTTACGAGCTCTCTCTCTCTCTCTCTCTCTCTCTCTCTCTCTCTCATCTACTTTTTTTTCCTGCTTTCGATTATATATACCTTTGCGTTTTCGTGGTGGCGTTGTGTGTATCGCCTATGCTGGCCTTGAAACTTTGTTCATATTGAAATAGTAAAGATAAAGAGGTTCTATACGCTTGTGATTTGTTGTAGAGCGATGAAATTGTTTTCAGGACAGATGAGTGTTTCGTGCTTGATACCGTTGTCGTTAAAGAAAAAAACACACACGAAAAGCTTTAATAAACTGCAATAATCCGTTGATTTATGTTAGCGCTGCGCTCTGCAGTCTCAAATCTGTCCTTATAAATGATTACCTCTTAAACTGTTAGGAAGCAGTAAAAAACCGAATCGTGCCGCGTCTACACGTGCATATATACATATATACGTACAAAGCAGGCAAAGTAATAAACGCAAAAATATAGTAGAATATTGTGCGGCAATAAAACAGCGTCTTTATTTCGGCATCCGCGTCCATTACTCTAATTCGCGATACACGCGGCTGTTGGCGATAAAAATCATCCGCCTGCCCCAATCTCTTTCTCTCTCTCTCAAATGTATAATAAGACCCTTAATCATAAACCAAACATTAATTATACAATATTTCACTTTAAAAAAAAGCTAATTATATCAAAACGAAGTCCAGAGTAAAAAATAGCCTCGAGAATCAGTCAATTACCGCACGCGACGCATTATACACTCGTACCTCAGAAAATGTCTTTTTTTCTCTCTCTATCACTCTTTCTCTACTCTATCCGTCCACGAATCGCCGAGAGAAAAATTTTGATTAAATACAGTTATGCGCGCACACATCCTCTATTATCCTACAATTTTCGCCGGCTAATACCGTGTATAACTCGAAGCCGAGGCGACTGTAACGAAGAAAAAGAAGAAGAGCGAGAGGCAAAATTATTCCCTCGACGGTACGCGCGCGGACACATTCCCATGACCGAACGGAAAAAGGCGAGGAATAAAAAAAAATTGAGAGTGAACGAAGAGGAGGTGGCGGTGGCGGTGGTGGAGGAAGAGCAGCGTAGGACGCGCGCGCGCCGGGTTCGTGCAGAGAGAGAAAGAAAAAAAGGAAGGGACCGAACTCGCGCCGCCGCTGCCGCCGCCGTATACCACTTGGTTATATGCCAGTGGCTTTACGAAATCTGAGATCTTTACGCTGAGCGAGCAGCCCGACCGCTTGCTGCTGCTGCTATAACGAAAAAGTCGGGAGAGGAACAAAAAGTGAAAAAAATGGAGTGAGAGGGAGAGAGAGAGAGAGAGGAAGAAAAGTTGAGAACGGAAGCCGACGTCGTGTTGTGAAATCGGTCGAGTCGCGTTTGGGGGTATTATTGGTTTTTAATGTTTTTTTTTGCTTCTTCCTTTCGTTTCGTTGTTTGGTGCGTTCGGTGCGTAATCGTGGAGGATCCGGGTATTTATATTGATGACGGAAGCCGATTATCCGTCGTGTGTATACATGTACCGGTGTACAGGTTCGTGTACTATACGGTTCATGTTTGCCGAATTTTGTTTGACAATGTTTTCCTACTTATGATCGCGTGCATTTTCTTACATCGAGGATTTGGTATAATAATGAGCTAACAACAAAGTAAAAGCTTGCGACATGGATGGCTCTCGTAATCAAACGCTATTTTTCCAAATCTAAGCTGTACGACGAAATTCTAGGTGCAAGTGGGATCGGAACTAAATGGGACTCTTCAGTTATATACGGTAAAAATGATGAAAAAGTCACCGTAATTTACTACAACCAGTTGGCGTTTTTATCGTAATGCACGGCAATTCTTTCCTAGACGTTTAGGATTCCACATTTACCAGGAAATTCACGCTTTGTCTCAACGAAATTACCAAAACCGACACTGTTATATCCGCGGCACGTTCATTTTCTCAGAATAAAATTCACTTATTCCGGCAACTCCTGCTCTAAAACAATCATAAAAAAAATGTTATCCTTTCAAATGCGCTCCAAAAGAGAAAAAAGACCATTCGAAAAGTAAAAACTAGGGGAGAACCGTTCGAGCCGAAAGCCGAGCAGAGCACCGATCGCTTTTTTCCACCCGTCCCCACGCGGCGCATTTCCATATTCGCGCATACATCCATACGAAATACGTTCCGCGGCCGCGCGCCGCCCTTCCGGTCTCTCTCGCTCCCGCACAACGAATGCGCGTATCATCGCATAGCTCGCCCTCGAGGAGAAAAGAAAAAAAAGGAGGCACTGCATACACACACACACACACACATTTAAGTGTACAATACCGGGAGGCCGGAAGAGACGTTGGAGCGCGACTCTCCGCCACATCCTGCCCTTAACCTTACACCGGCTGCGCAATTTCCTTCGGCGGACGTGAGCGGAGTCGTTGCTGCGCTGCTGCTGCTGCTGATCCTGCGCCGCCCTTTGTTGCGCCAGTCGAGTTGGTGTACTTCCTTTTTCTTTTTTTTTAAGATGGTCTTTGTGATCATTGGGGATGGGTTAATTACGGGGCCGGATTTTTGGATTTATAAAGTGGATTGTGATTTTTTTATGAATGACTACTGTGAATAAGATCGGTGACAAATAAGAATAATATTTTCGTAAAGTGGTCTGTTTACTTTATGGAAAGTAATAAAGAGTCGGTATCAGAAAATCATGTTTTAGAAAATTAAAAATTGTTCGATTCATCGCTTTAAAATGTATTTTGATTCTCTCACTGAGAGAAACAGAAAAACTGTTGAACAACACGGGCAGATGATGCAAAGGTTTAAAATAAGCATCCGTAAGTGCGAGGAAACTTTTTTCCATCTGTTTTTTCATAAATATGAATACGTTTGAACTCTATATTCAAATCGAAGGAAATCATGAGTTTGAGTTTTCATCGTTGGAGTGCAACGAAATAATTATTTCTTTTATATTTATTACTCATTAAACTTAAATTAAAATTTTATTCTATTTAAATTTTCTTAATATCTTTTAAATTGCATTCAATTCATAAATTTTAAACCCAAAGTGTATAATCGATAAATTGTAACTTTAACAAATTACTTTTTCGCGGAATTACAATTGCTAAATCTATCGGTTAGGAACGAAAACGAATGTATACATACGAACGTGCAAACGCATAAATTCATAAAATTTTCACATCTAATATATTCATATATGCCCCAGCGATAAATGAATCGGCGTTTATCGATAATAACGACACGTTATCCAAGCGAATAAATAACATTCAATTGAAATACATCCAGCAACACCGTTTGCGCTGGAAAAGTTGCTTCCCAGAAAGTAACCGTATTATCGGTACGAATTAACATACGAATCGCCCACAACCCAAATACACAAATCTAAAGCAAAACAGGTATACGAAAACAAAACGAGTCTCCACTATACTGCACCTACATCCTTACGCAGCGCTTTTTCCCCCGACTCATCATCCAAAAATCCGCACCGAGCACACAACCAGCCGAGAGAGCGACAAACAAGACCAAAACAAAAAGAGCAAACAAACCCGGGAGCTCGAGTGAATTAGTCGCTGCATGCAACGATTGTGGCGCGCGGCGAAAACGCAGAATCAGCGCTTTAAACTCACGCGAGTCTCTCATCAGCGTCCGTATCGACGATTTATCCGAAAAGGACACCCTTTGTTTTCTCTCTCCACATCCTATATGCTTTTACATAAGGTTTCATGTATATATAGATACCTGGCTGGGACGCGTACACTTCCTTCCCGTCGCCGTCACGCCTATATGGCGAACGTCGTCGCGCTGGAGTCGCATTGTTCATTCGTCATTTTCGGCTGTCGCGCGACACAACGAGAGATCCTACATATATACGTTGAATTACGATGACAGTTGAAAAGGAAAAGAGAGGAGAGAGATGTTGTCTGTCGAGGGCCGTTATATTTCCGACTTTTTGTTTAGTACGCGGGCATTTTTCTTTTACCGTAATGCTCATTTTTCTCCCGGCGTCGTTTTTTTTTCGGGAATAGTTAATGATGTCTCTGACTAAAGGTGTAGGATCTACTTGCGGCTATTTCGGTGACTCTTGCGTAGGAGTTGCAGGGGGAAAATGTATATAGTGACAGTTTATGTAACTGTTTCGAAGGATTTTGCTGACCAAGAAAACCGTTGGAAAACAAACCTGTAATTAATTCTATAAGTGACTTGGGGAGATGTTCGATGCATCATTGTTTTTAACTATTGTACCGCGGTGACCGAGAAAATTATGTACTGTACTTACCGGTATAAACTGCCTGAAAGGTTTTCCAACTCTGAGGATCAATAACCCTCTCACGATACTCTACTTATACATTGTAATGAAAACAATCTACTGTATCAGCGCGTCGGTAATGCAGTACACTTTATCGATAGTAGTTAACTTACCGGCCGATTTTTGTATTACCATCGACCATTTAAAAAGTTTCTTCGTTACCGACACCGGCCACCTTCGCGTGGTAAGATAGAACCCGGCCAATCAACGCCGCGACGAACATTCGAACTATGCGCTCGAGGCAGTTTGAAATGCAATCGCAGCGGGAGAAAGAGAGGGTATACAAAGGACGAAAGGCGAATGACGTTTTCGGGCATGGCGGGAACATTAAAACACGAAGGCACGTGGCCGCCACATGACAGGATGTCGGCAGTCAACCCGCTCCCTCAAAAAGTACGCCGCTACTGTGGTTTTAATTAAAAAAGGAGCAAAAGAGAGCGAGAGAGCAAGAAACATTACACACGTAACTTTGAAAGAGTCTACTTTCTTGTATCCGGCTTTTTCTCTTATGTTCCCACTGTCACGCGCGCGCAGAAAAAAAAAACAAGAAACGCAAGCGCTGGTTAGCTTCTTTTTTACGAGCTTTGAGACGACGGTGACAGCAAACTGGTACAATTACAGTTGGGCAAAGTGACAAGATTCTTAATTAAATTTCTTTTTCTCTCTATCTGCTGCGAGTGAGCTCTGCTGCTTATTGCGCGCCGAGCAATGGATTTATTCCGAAAGATGCAGCTTAGATAATTAAATTGAACTAACGAACTTCAGTTATTGAATTACCTTTCGGCTTATCTAATCATTTATTTAAAAATCGTGAGTAAAGATGGACAAGTTTTGTTGCTGCACGGTTCTTTCGACTTGACGATATTAAATTTTATAAGTTTAATTGAGAAATAAATTTTCATTTTGACTAAAGCTCAGAATGAAAATTTCATCTATAGTGTGCAGAATGAGTTTATGTACGTTCAGACTCGGTGCGCGTACACATAGCCAATGTAAATTTTATAATTTCAGTTAGGAAATGAGATTTTCTCCGCTTCACTCGGACGAAAGAGAAGAAAAAAAGAAAGCATTAAATCAGAACGCATACGGTTTATCGAGTTTTTAACGGGGGGGATAGGAGGGTTTGGTTCAGGGCGGGCACGAGGTTCGACTTCGGAAAAGTGAAATACTGCAAATGAATTCGCGAGTCGTTTTCCCCGCATTTTCGTTTTGTTTTCACTCCCGTGGTACGCTGAAATTGCGCCATAACAAATTCAATATTCCCTTGGCTTTTGCGTTTCAACCACTAAAAGCAAACATTTTCCCCAGCGAATACACAATAGGACAAAGTCAGCCGAGCGCGTAGAGTAGCAGCAGCGGCAACAGCAGCAGAATGTGCTCGAATAATACCGAGCGGCGGACGATTACCCGTAATGTAAACTGCCTCCGACGTATGCGTTTTTTTCTCCCTTTCTCCCTTTCTCTCTCTCTCTCTCTCTCTCTCTCTTTTTGTCAGAAATCTGCAATCCTAGCGCGTGTGCGTGCATTTTACGCGAAGCGCATACGAAATCGGAATGGCTAGTGGAAA
Organism: Megastigmus stigmatizans; assembly: GCA_900490015.1. Taxonomy (NCBI): domain Eukaryota; kingdom Metazoa; phylum Arthropoda; class Insecta; order Hymenoptera; family Megastigmidae; genus Megastigmus; species Megastigmus stigmatizans. The sequence goes on along the minus strand of UELV01097058.1, from coordinate 4,770 downwards.
CAATTTTAGTTTTTTTTTTTTTTTGTTGAAATATATCGTGGATCACCGACTGAAATACGACATCGAGAGCAGCTCTCTAAGCAGAATGTATTAAAAATTGTTTAAAAAATTTGTAATCTCGTGGAATTTTATTTAATTGAAAAATGTGTGCACAGCTGGCCTAGATTTCGTTGCACTATATACGAATTCAGTCTTTTATTTTCAAAACATTTGTACAAAAGCAGGCCGCGGCTCGAATTCCTCGAAACAAAAATCACATTCACGCTAGCGCGCAAAATACTTAGTTCGATCCCGTATAGCATTCCGATTTCCGATAGTAGCTCCCCATACGTATATATATAACCGACCACGTGTCCCTTCAAGCGACTCCGCATGTATACACACGCGTGTCGTATATATACGCGCGCTCGATGCACATGCATCGGAATTCGAAAGTCCGCGTCTTACAAACACACTGCCGCGCGCGTTTGTATATTATCAAACGTCGCCGGGATACCATTTGATTATAATGCGGCTGCCGCTGCCGTCGCTGCTGGTATATATGGTCGCCTTGACTTGGATTTTCTGTTCGATCGAAAAACTCTCTTGTTTATTATGCTAATGGCTCGAGCTAGGAAATTCGTTGCGGGCTCCTGTTCGTATATATATATATGTGTGAGTCGAAGGGATCGAGAGAGAGCTGACGACGATTTATCACCTCGACGCGTCAACTAATCGTTTCGAAATTTTGCAGTTGGGCGTTGTATACAGAGTCTGCGAGTGAAAAGCTAGATTTTCGTTGGCATGAGTTAATGATAATCGTCGGTGTCTTTTGATGTGTGAGGCCGATCGATTGTTTTCCATTGGATGATGTTTAAATGGCGATTGAGATTATAAGGAATTTGATTTATAGATCTGTTATTCATGCTATAGTAGCATTTTTTAGATTGAGTTTTCTTCTCGGCTCGTTAAAGGTAAGTATAACAAGTTAAAGAGATTTATCGTGCGTTTAGTAAAGGGATATATTGACAGGTTGTATACGTATATCGAGGAAAATTGAAAAAAGCATTTGTTATTATCTATCATTAAATGTTTGCATGGAGAGATTACAATTATCTCCGCTCTGACTGTATTTATCAAAGTACAATACGTTTGTTTTCCACTATCAGATAAATCACAATCTAAAACCGCGGTATATGAATTTAAAACAATACCCTCCATTTGCACAATAATCACCGCTCTTCATCCATAACGAACCTCGACACAAAAGCTCAAAAAAAAAGGTGGATCGCCGTAACGAACGTATATACCGCCACAGCAGCGATGTTGTCAAACAAGCAAAGCGTCGAATCCGCAGAAATCACGATCGGACGCACCTCGTTACCGCGCTAATACGCACAAAAGCCCGACGAGAAAGAGAGAGAATGAAAAAAAAGAGAGAATCCGCCGAGTCATCGGCGCTATATAACGGACGCGCAAGGCTTATACAGCCTAATTGATGAACTGTACACTCGAGTTTGCGATCCTAATCGAACTCTCTCGCGTATATGATGTGTATACGCTCGATCTGTGATAATCGGTAACATCGAGAGGAGACAGAGCTATAATATGTAAGAAGCCGCTCACGGGCGCGTGACTCGCGCGAACCATTTCCCTTTCGTATACGCCGAGCTTTTTGCCCTCTGTGTGTATATACGAACGGGATGACGCGGCGCATGGCACACTTCTGTAACGGGATTCGCACGGTGAAAAATATCGTTGCTTCGGTATAATCGTGGCTATGGTTTTTCACGCGCTGCACCTTTTTTGGAATTGATCGAGTCGGATCGATGATAATATCGACCGATGTGAGTTGGGAGCATATTGAATTTCGAGGAAATGCGCTGCTTTTACGAGGCTGGGCGAAAAATCGATATTTTTTTTTATTGCGTTGGGTGATGGTGTCACTTAATAAAAGTATTTCAACTTTTATTTATTTTTACGGCGTTATTGCCGCAATATCTAAAAGGCGTTAAAGTGTACATTATCGAACCTGCCTATAACTATAAATATTAATGCGTTTATTAAAGAAAATTACGGCAGTCCATCGCTTCATTTTTATGCCTCTGTATATTCATAAACTGCAAATAAATGTTTTTTATGACATTATGAAAACAAAATTACGATAAGCATAGTTTGTTTATCCATACAGTCCAAAGTATTTCACACGAAATACTTTGATAAATTAATTTTTAATACTTTGGGTAAATTAAAGATACATAAAAGAGAGCTCGAGACGAGTCGACTCAATCTCCTTGAAGCGTTCCTTAATTAAAAAACCATTTGTAAAAATAGGCTAGCAAAGAGCGTAACTCGTGCTCACATACACTGATCTCGAGCAGCGAAACACAATTTTTCATCCGAATTAACGATAAACCGCCGGCGTCGTGGCATCGCACAATTCTTAATACCCTTAAACCGATTTTTTTCCCTCCCCATTTTATATAGTCGGGAAATTCGAAAAGCGAAAGAGAGAGAAAAGAGGGGAACGACGGACGCGTGAAAAATCAGACCTCATCGATCTTGGAGTAGTTTCGCGGGGAGAGCTCCGGTAACGCGGCATAGCCACAATGCGACGCGAATGCTCCGAGGAATCAAAATCCGGGGGAATACCGAGTGTTTTGCGCGAAAAAAAAAATAGTAAACGGTACGGGTCCCGATAATCGAATGACGCGGCTGGATTTGTTCGATTCGATTCGCGACTCTCTCGCTTTTTCATGTGTAATAGAGAATCGACATGCGACACACTGGACTGTTTTTCTTCCTGCGTTATTTGACATATATTTTTGTGGCTATTGCGCTCTGGACGTTGTGTTTGTTGTCGTAGCCTCGAGAGACTCGCGCGACACCGCGCCGTGATGGGACGATATTTTTTGTAAGGTAAACGTATACAGATGTAGATTCGTGGGTCGTGGCTTTTTTTTTCTGTTTAAATAAATACGAGGTGGAAATTTGAATGCGGAAGCGAGATTAATGATTGTCGTGCGTGAATCGCGAGTATAAGCCGTGGCTAATTCGATTGAATCGGTGCTCTATGCCAACGTATGATCTGCATTAGTTAGCGCTTTTTCATGGGAACGCAAATTACGATACTTATCTGAATTTTAAATAGGTTTATTAAAAAAAATTGGTCGATAAAATGGTAAATTATAAGTTTACAGGTAAAAGTTATCAAAAAGCTCGAATAACAGTCTGTCAGCTCGCGTACAACAACAGCTCCGAAGAACATTGTAAAATAATCATTAGCAGTTTTCCTCCATCAATTCCAATTAGTGTCGACCGAAAAACTTGAGCGCGCGCCCATACCCCCCATCATCCATCGGAACGACAAACAGTCGTCACTCGGAAAAAACGTCAAGAAAAAGAAAAAAAAAAACACAATTCTCATTAATCGAGCCAAATGAACTCTTAAAGACGCCAGCCAACTGTCTCAACCTCAAAGTCGAGGGCTAATTCTTATAAGGCGAAGCTTGTTATAGCCTTCCAGCAGGTATGGCATTAAAAAGGTTAAGGTTTCCTTCGCGAGTTCGCGTGACCCCCTGCGGGAACAGCCCACGTCCGGTTTCCGTGAGCCAACGTATATAGCGCACGTGTCCGATCCCCTGTGCTGTGTGCAGTCATACACCGTCGGCCGGAAGAACCCGCGAGTATATATATATGTGCGTTCCATCGAGAAGAGTTCCCTTTTTTTTCCTTCTCTCGTGCGCGGTAACGAGGCCTGGACACTTGGATTATGGGAGGGAGGGACTGTTGGGCAAGCGTGCGCCGAGGGACTGATTTCGCTGCTGGTGTTAACGCGCCCAGGTGGAATGTGCCATAGTGGGATTATTTTCTTGCGTGGAATGCGATTGACGTAAGAGTCAATGTGGATTGTTTCACGTTACTTTTATCCTTTGGATTGTGTGTGACTTGATTGAATAAAAAAAATTCACACAGCTATTCTCAAACACTATACATGCCTTACGTTATTTTTGGCAGAACTGACTCGGTTAAATATACACACAAGAAGGCGAAGGAATAAAATGACTTGCGCACTCCCTGCAAGCTTGTTAGATTTTCCGTCTGATACGCCGACCGCACATAATATAAAAGTTTCAAAAGCAGCAACTGCGCCGAGGCCAGTATATATACACTCTCGGTATGCCTCGGAAAAACCCGAGGCGACTCCTCTCTCCACAGATACACACACACAAAGTCTCTTTTCAGCTTCCTTCACAGAAATCCAATTCGCTCCTTTGCAAAACCTACAACTACACCAGAAGCGCGCGTGAAAGAAGCGCGCCTATTTAAATAGCCTGTTTAAACAAGCCCCCCAAAACTACTACACGTCTTCTCTCTCTCCTTCGCAACAGAAGCACCTCGGCATTAATCATAATTTTAAACCTATTTCCCCGACCGCTGCACATACGCCCGCCCGCATTATTGGGCTCCTGTACACGCGTGCGCATAATGCATGACTCCTCGAAAAAAAAAAGAGAAAAAAGAAGAAGAAAAAAAGCGTCGAAGAAGTAGAAAGAAAATAGTCCGTAATGGTAAAGGGAGAAAAAAGTGGGCGCGGAAGGAAAGGAGGAAGGAAGGAACGTGACTAAGTTGATTTCCCGGTGACGTCGTCGTGTACATTGTTACCCGAGGATCCAAAGAACGGTATACATAGGTACATATAGGAAAGCTGAAGGTGGAGCAAAAAAAAAAGCGAAGGAGGGCTCGCACACACACACACACACACACACACACACACACACACACACACAC
>UELV01097057.1:0-12446 GCA_900490015.1 Megastigmus stigmatizans | reverse complement strand
GTTTTAGGGTGACTTTTGAGGGTGATTTTCACCCCTAAACAGCACTGTCTGCATAATAACAACATACGTGTCTCACATATTTTATGAGACAAAGCATATGAAAAAAATCATCAAAATCGGTGAGCGGCAATTGTCTGTATCGATTTGATAGAATTTTGGGGTAGTTCACCCCTGAAATAGAAGATAATGAGAAACACCGAAATACGTCAATTTTTGTTTATCATTATCTATTAGAAAAACCTTTTTTTATATTTTTATGACAATTTTGTAATTATTTACACGGAAAATAAACTCGAAAAAGATAATTTTTCCCCTATACAACGTAGGGGTTGCAACCCACGAGAACGAATCCTATATGGTTTTGTTGTCTTTTTTATAAGAAATTTTTCCCAATTTGTTTCATCCAGAAACATTAATTACAATCAAAGATATTGCTGTGAGACTGTTTTTAGGGGTGACTTTTGAGGGTGATTTTCAACCCCTAAACCACTTTTTCCGCCGATAAAAAAAACACGTGTCTCTTATTTTTCGATAAACTACAACATATCTGAATTTCAGAAAAATTGGAGGCGGAGGGTTGGGAATGTTCCCTTGTTAGTGGTTGTCATGAAGGTAGCGTTACCACGCCCACTCAACCCACTTGAGACATACTTATTCACACCCTTACCCTGCACATGTAGATACTTGTCCCGGTAGAACATGAGCTCTTTCCATCCAAAAGTCTCCGTCGTCTTTTGTGCACCTTCGTCTGAAAAGTTTTATATTTACGTTATATCAGCATATTACATCATAAGCTTTATTATGCTTTGCACATATTCCATAAATATAATATACGTAAATATCATTGAATTAAAATTTTCTTTATTAACGCATTTTATTTTACAACTCTGGACTTTTACTAGTTTTTATATAACGTCCTGGATCAACTCCTAAATATGGTATTATTGATAGTTTTATCTTACAAGCGCTCTTACCATAATTAGTCAAAAGGTTGAGTTAAAAACTGATTATTGAATTCTTCCTTACTTTTTTCACATTTTCAATTCATTTAATTTGGACTGGTGAAAAAATGCACAATCGGTAATTATTTTAAATTGAATAATATTAATATTTTTGTTTAAAATTTTAATTTTTCTAATAAGTTCGCAATAATTAATATATACACAAATAAGAGCAAACTGATAATAAAACAATTTTTAAGTACATCATAACTTGGGTACGACCCTTGCACAATGCCACAAAGTTGAATAATTGCGCAATAATTCTCGTCTGATGCACTATCGTTCGTGGTTTCTTGAGATAAATGACACTGTCTATCTACGGTAATATAATCTATTCGCTTTGATAATGTTGCAGAAATGAATAGGAACAAGACAAAAAAGTTGTGTGGCGAATGAAAGAGAAAGAAAACTTAAAGCTTATACACTAATATTTACAAAATATGTATTTGCAGCGTACATGTACATATCTGTATTTCGATTACTGAATAAATATGACTTTGTCGATCACTCCGAACCTTATTATAATCAATGTCATCATCATAAGTCACTTATCATAAGTGAAATGATTAAGTAATTTTACTAGACTCGTTGGCTTTATGGGATAATTTAATTTTTACGGTATTTCTTGCATATATGGTTCACTGTACTGATATTGATCGCAACAGTATTTCAGTTCAATCCATAAATATAGACTATGCAAAAAAAGAATAGCATTAATAAATTTACTTCGAAAATTGATCAACTTTGAAGGATGATTACTCAGCTTCAGATCAATGCAGCGGAGCTTTTTTTTAAATTAAAGCTTGAAATCTCAACATTTTGATTTTCGATTGAATGCAGTCCTACAATATGTAACCTTAAAATTCAAGGTCAGTTTTTGAATCCCAAAAATTACAAAGGTTAGCGATTCACACGAAGTTGGATATATTTTTTTTAATTATCTTTGAAATAACTCTATCTTTGGGATAAAGTCGAGTATTCAAACCTAAACTAAAGTAACTTTTACCGCCGACTTAAGCGTTATCTGATAAGCACCACGAGGAGCAAGCCGGTCGGATTTACCTCATCATCGGATTTAGCTCATGTATGTGTGTGTGCAACTGCGCGAGTTCTGCCTCCACGTTGCTGAATAACCGTATATAGCCTAGTGTGGATCTTAATATGTTGCATACGGCTATTCAGCATTGCGGAGGCAATAATCATTTTCTGAGTTCATCTTGTGGAATATCATTCCACATATGAATGGAAGTTTCTGAAACATCCTCTAAAGTTGCCGGTTGTCTTGGTCTCTTTCCCATGATGGCCCACACATATTCAATTGGATTTAAATGATGACCTTGTGGAGGATGATAAAGTACTGAGATTGAATTGTATCTCAGAAACTGTCTGGTTAAGGCAGCAATATGAGGCCGTGCATTGTCACGCATTAAAAGAAAATATATATCCATATCTGGTGATGCAAAGGCAAGACTTGTGGTTTAAGCACGTCAGCTATATAGCGCACTGCACTCATACTTGGTGATAGCAAAACTACAAAATTCATGCAATGTTACATGAAAATTCTACCCCACAGCATTACCGATCCACCTTTATATTATTTTTTAAAAATTTTTACTTTTACTATTGGAAATTTTCATTAATATAAAAATCTTAATCGGACGTCGCTTTTTATACTAATTCTATATATACCGAGACTTCCATTTTTGACACTATACTTTCACTATTTTCAATGTTTTTTTAATTATCTAAGTGGTCAACTCAAAAAATTAAGAAAAATTGCGTATTGTTCGAAAAAAGTTTGAAAAACTAGAGCTAAAATATGTCATTTCTTACGACGGCTCTTAAACTTTTTAACTGTTTGAAATTTTTGATTTTTTAATTTTTTTTTTGTGTTAAGTAAATGCATTAATGGTCAGAAACTTGGCCTGCAAAAATTATTGCACTTATGCGTGAAGGTTTCCATCAACGGAACGTGGCTGGGAGGTTGGGAATCAACCAATCCTTTGTAGTAGATAAGCAAAGAAGCTTCTGCCTCACTACCCCGGAGGGTTCTGCCTCAGTTCCCCCCAGGAGGCAGCGTTCCCCCCTCTCTCTGTCCTGCAAGTTCACCAGTCAAGATCTAGTCGACCTGGCCAGGTATTCTGGAAGGTTCTACGCTGAAGTAGTTGACCGCGAGTGCTTAGCTAAATTCCCGCGGGTGGCTAGCTAGTTCCTCGCGGGTGCTTACATAAATCCCCGCGGGTGGCCAGCTAGTTCCTCGCGGGTGTATAGCTAAATTTCCGCGGGTGCTAGGCTAAATCCTCGAGGGAAAATATTTAATCACCGCGGGGATATAAACTTATTCACGGCCCACGCGAAAATCAACTGATTCACCCACCTAGACCGCCGCCGACAAAATTTGCAAACCTGCAGGGTTTTCTTCTTTATTATGAGTATGCGTGTATGCTTACTTCACATAGAGAAAACAGTGTACGGTCGCGTCGACAGTTTGCTATAGTCACGCTAAAAGTATCGAATCGAGAAAAAAGGCTCGTTTATAAGGCAACCTCTCTCCCTTTCTCTCTCTCTCTCTCTCTCTCTCTCTCTCTCTCTCGGGTTTTCTATTTTATTATGAGTATTTGTGTGCTTTTATATCTCTCTCTCACTTACTTCACGTAGAGAAAATAGTGTACGGTCGCGTCGACAGTTTTCTATAGACACGCAAAAAGTATCGAATTGAGAAAAAAGGCTCGTTTATAAGGCAACCTCTCTCTCTCTCCCTCTCCCTAGCTGGGTGAACATACTGCCTGCACCAAGTTTTGGGCCGAGGCAGGGCCTTGCTCCTCGTCTCTTAAGGGAAAACACGCTATGTTCTTGGAGGAGGTTCGCAACACAGTCTTATCAATCTACTTTAACGATAAGTTCTAATATGACAGCATGCGAAGCATATGGAGTATAAAGATGGGTATAAAAATGGATAAAACATCAGAAGTAATTGCGTTAAATTTATTTTTCACAAATCCAATATATTTTTTTAAAAGTACAGGCTCGATGATACATTTTTTTCTTTCAGTTCGCATTCTGAAACGTTCTCGGTCGCGCGCTGCCTGCTCCCACTCCCCTCGACGAGCAGCATGACTCGCATAATTCCAAACATACATTACGCGAATAGTGGGTTCTTCCTTAAAACTTACACTCTTCATTTTAATTGCTTAACACAGCTTCTGCAATAATTTCTTATTTAATATGCATTGAGTTCAATATCTTGCTAGTGGACGTGGTAATCTCCTTCCAAGATTGTGTTCTCAACAAGGGAGAAGTGATGGAGTATTGTCGTGGTAAAATTTTTTCAGCAGTTGAACATTCCGTAGTGCACAAATGGATGCATCATGACTGAATTTGTTAGCTTACGTAATAAAATGTACATCATAAGGGTGCAGGATCAAGATAAAGTGAAAAAAGTTAAAGGTGTGAAAACCGGAGTCGTTAAAAATGAAATAAAATTTGATGATTTTATGGACTGACTACGAAATATGACAACACAATCCGTCCGTGAATGCATAATGTATTTACTGAGAGACAAACAAAAATAGCACTAAGTCCTCACGATGACAAAAGGTGTTTATTACCAGGTAAAACAAAACTCTACCTTGGGGACATTATAAAACTCTGCAAATCAATAAACTATAACTATGTATATTTCCATTTGATATAGGATAATAAATATTCTTTTGTATATTTCCATAAATAGTTTATTTATTCATTTAATCCATACAAATCTTCCTTACTTATCCAACTATTATGTGAACTATCAAATCCTAACCATTTTACATAGATCTTATCTCCTCGTTTTTTCAGAACTTTCTCTGCAAGGTAAACGTGCTAATAATCCTTATCTGATATATCAGCGTTATTTAAACTGCTATGAAATTCCTCTTTTGATGGTAGGTCCGTAACATCAAGTTTTTCTTCTGAATCCAAATAATCATACGGGAATACATCTTTTCTCTTTAAAAGCTGAAATGTTTCATTAGACAGTAGTTCGTTTTTTGAGAATTCATTTTATAGAATCGGCAGTTCGTTAAGGTATGATGATAACTTATCTAAAGACGAGGCCATAAATCGAAAGGAATCGATGAATCTGAAGTTTATATCACTACCATTGATAAATTTCATGAATGAAATAAAACGTTCTTTGTTCAGTGGTAGCAATACGTCCAGGAAATCCTTTTGCAATGTCTTTGATTAAGAAGTGTGAGTCGTATCCTGTGAGATTGCTAAAAATGACTGGAATACTATTAGAATCTTGATACTTTAATAAATAGTTTATTTATTCATTTAATCCTTACAAATCTTCCATACTTATCCAACTATTATGTGCCACCACCAAGTATGACTGCAGTGCGCTATATAATCGACGTGCTTAGACCGCAAATCTTGCCTTTGCATTACCATATATATATATATATATACAGATTTTCTTTTAATGCATGGCAATGGACGGCCTCACACTGCTGCCTTAACTAGACAGTTTCTGAGATATAATTCAATCTCAGTTTTTTACCACCCTCTTCAGAATCCTCATTTTAATCTAATTTAATATGTGTGGGACATCATGGGAAAGAGATTTAGAACCTTGCCAAGACAACCGGCCATTTTAAAAGATCTCTCAGTAACTGTCATTCATATATGGCATGATCTTCCATAAGATGAAACGAGCGCAGAATAAGTTGCATGCGGTTATTCGGCAACGCAGACGCAACACTCGTGCACATACACACACGCACACATGATGAGTTGAATCCGACCGGCTACCTCCTTGTGGTATTGGGTAACGCTAAAGTCGGCGGTAAGCATAAGCCACGTTTAGTTTAGATTCGAATACTCCACTTTATCTCACAAATAGTGTTATATCAAAGATAATTTTAAAATAACATACAATGGCAAGAAAAAATCGTAGAGAGCTCATTTTTCTTAAATTAAAGAAGAATAGTTGGACTTTTATTTGTTATTATTGGAATCTTTGAAAAAAATATCCATCTCCGTGTGCAAAGCTAAACTTCGTAAATTTTAGGATTCAAAAGATGACCTTGAATTTTAACTAATTTGATCCAAATTAAAACTTGGATTACACATAGAATCCATAAAAATTCCACATAGTATCCATATAGAATCTATATGGGATATTACCTCGAATCCATCTGGATTTCCAGGTGAAATTCCAAAACCTAAATTTTTGCAATTAGTTACGAAATTACAACGTTCACGTACGTTTGGTCCATTTTTGGTGTTACTATGGGGATCATAACACCCAAACTAGATAGTGAAGACTTGGTATTCCAATTTATCACCTGTTTTGAAACTAATTGTGATATTAAACTAGCACGTGAATCACTAACAAAAGACTCATAGAGAAAAATTTTGTTGTTTGTGCTGTAAAAATTTTACATGTAACACTTTTATTAGAAATTAATATTTTTTATAATAATACCATAAAGAGGTCTTTTTAGCCAATTTAAGCGTTTTTGACCATTTTTCCACTGTTATCTTGGAAGGAATTAATTTTAACGAAAGAGTGTTCAACAGAAAAAAGATGTACTTTATTTATTTCTTAAACTTTTTTTTACACTTCATGAAAATTTAATTTTTTTTTCAAGTTATAGCTAAAAAATGATTTTTTGACATTTTTAAATGGTGTGCGATTTTGGAGCCTTTTGATGGATGTGGCCCAAAATAGGAAAGTTTCTATTCTATCCGGAAATTCCTAAAGTTTCAGCTCTATCCGTCAAAAATTCACGGAAAAAATCCATTAACTTAATAACATACACACATACATCCTTATATAAAAAAAAAAATTGCTCAAAACTCATTTATATCATAATAGGAATTTGTTTAGTACAAAAATATAATGCCTTGAAATTCGTCACTTTTTGCGATGAGTAAAATATAGCACTACCGTGTAGCGGTCGTTGGAAATGGAATAATTTGTATGGGTTCTATATGGATTTCCATATGGATTCCATATGGTCATTTTCAACTGGGATATGAATTTGTAGCGACACCGGCTGCGCCAAGAGCGCTTGCGCAGAACAAGCGGAAGCAGGAGCTACAGCAGCGCCGCTGGACAGATGTGAACCTACTAGACAAGATTTCCGCCCTCTCGAAGTTCGTTTGAGTACGCCATACTGAACACACGCATTCATACGCAGCCGCATGGCAATCTTTTGTATTAACGCGATTATTGTAATTACCTACATCGAACATTAAATATAAGGTCAACATCAAAGTGTACGTGTTGCTCATTAGCCCGCAATCCCTATTAAACTCTAAAAATTATACCATATTTTAACTATAAAATTTCTTTAACTATAATCAAACTATATTAAAGTAGATACTCGCAAAGATAAAGACAATTGCTTAATTCATTTTATTTAATGAAATTCTATAATCCCGCAGTTTTGCAATAAATGTAACAATTTTGTTTTTCATCTTTCACATAATTAAAAATATTATGAATATTATTGTAAACTACTCTAAGGAGTTGAAGACCTTTAGGTATTATTGAAAAACAATATACTCACTATATAAAAAAATACAAGTACGAATTGTGATTTGGCTAAAAGTTATTTTGCTAGAAGGTGTCACCTTAAAAAAGTTACAACCACATAAAATCGTGTTAGTCTTGTTTACTCGGTTTACGATCACGGGTTCCGTTCGTCATTTACAGTACGATGTGTGCAGTAGCTATAATTACTCGAATTCGGCAACGATGCATCCAAGTTTATTGGCATGTTCGTCCTTTAATCAATGCCACAGCGCTATACAATACATTTTATGACCCATGCATGAACAAAGAGCGAAGGCACACGTTGTACAAAAAACCAGCACCGATATATTGCACCGATATAGCACCGAATATTCTGTCCATTCATTATTGTTTGAACTTATCTTTAATTTTATACACTAATCATGTATGTAATATTTTTATTATGTATTATAATTTAGTTGATGGCTCGTTGTAGCATGCAACAAACAACTAAAAATATTTGTATTATTTCATTAGTTAATATTATAGCACATAAATGACTCCGCAAAGATTAAATATACCTTAGACTACAATAGAATTCGCTATACTAAAATCCTTTGCATTTAAAAAAGAGTACATCAATAGTATTGTAAATGTAATGCGTTATTATAATACATTAAATTTTTAAAGCTTCACTTTGTTTAAAATTAAACAATTATCTCAAATACATTGCCAAGCTTATGCTATGCTTTCACGTAGCGTATGAATTGGAGTTTTTCCTGTGATTAAATTGCTAAGTATTCATTCTCTTTGGTAAAGTTTGACTACCACTGCTTGAAGCGAGACGCTCGCAGATCGAGCATAGAAAGGATTGTAAGCGGGGTGATATCCAGCGTTCTCGGAGTATGTGTGGGGAGAATGGACAAAATCAAATAACAGAACGCGGTTTGTTTGCAAGCGCAAGCAGCACTGCACACATGAGCCTCCACCGCTTTCGTCGTTCATCGCTGCTCACCTCCTCCCATTTACGCCTTCTCCAACTCCCAACCCATTTGCGCGTTGTCTCTTCAGCCGTGTTTTCACTCTCCTCTGTACTCCCGCAATCTGGCCGATGAAGGACGCAGCAATCAGCGCAAGCGACAGTAGTAACAACGAACGCTGCATACGGATTCATGGTTTTATTTAGGGCTTTCGGTCAGAAAGTGCACAGACCGCTATGTATATAGACTATGTTCATCTATTTATTGTATCTGTGCCCCCCTATGATATTTCTTTCTCATCTTGACTAGCTTCAAATATCGAATTTTCAAAACTTTTAACGAATGCTTTAATTGCCTTACTAATAATATATTTTTGGAACTTTACAATTACAAACAAATATTACCTTTTTGTATAAGTATTAAATTTAAAATTTGTGTACTACAAAAAACAAAACTTTCCTCTATTTAACATTTCTTGCTAAGAGTGATTATTTTCAAGAATCCATTTTGCTAGGAATAATTCTTTTTAAGATAACAGTGAAAAACGATCAAAAACGCTTAAATAAGCCAGCAAGACTCGCTGTATCTTGCGAGCGCATACTGCGAGCATCATGATCCTGCCTTTCGTCGCTTTGTACTGCCGGGCCATAGAGCGTTTTAGTGCTGGAATTCTATCGCGAGACAAGCCAAGCTACGAGGTTCTTCACACTCCAAGGGGCGGGCTAGTTATTAATAAACTATTTCTTTATTCGACTTTTAAAACTATAGGAGCACATTTATTAGAAATGCTAGGAAATATCCCTGAATTTTTATAGATTTTTTAGATGTCTATAAGACGAAAAAAGAAACGGCTGGATTTAAAAGACCCAGTAGGTCTATTACAAAAGCAATAAAAGATACCTATGTGATGGAGTGCAACTGAACCCCATACACCTCGCCTTCGCCGAACCTCCGATAGGATTAATGCACTGGAATTAACCTCTTTAAGACTTTTGATCTTTCTAAAGCGCATTTATTGCAGTAAAACTTTATGATATTTCATATAAATAATATTAATATTTAATCTGTAGCATCCATATACATTAAAATTTTCTTGTCTTCTAATGTTTGGGTCCTACATTTTTTGGGTCCTTCATTTTCGGGACTTATAATATTTGGTTTCTTCGTTTCTCGATCCCGAGGGAGTGTTATCGACCGAGGAATTGAAGCTTGTAATTAATTACGATTGATTACGTACATGAAAATATTTTTAAAAATTGCTTGATTTTCTTAATAGGGAGCTTAAATTTATTTTCGAGATACAACATAAGTAGTTTATGCATGAAAAAACTCTAGTGATGCTTAATTTTTTTATTAATAATGAATATAATAAATTATCTTTTTGAAACATTTTTTTCGTGCATGAAATTGTTATACAGATAATCCTACAAAATTTATATTCAAATATGGTAAATGTCCTGATCAATGAACCGTTAAAGAATGTTTTCGATTATAAGCGCATTATACGTTTTATTTTGATTTTTTGATTAGATATAATATGATTTTTAATTTTTAAATCTCTGAAAAGTGCACAATTTTTTTTTTATTAAAATGAGTTTCTTCAAAAGATGAAATGATTCTATCCATAATAATTTGCCTTTTTGTTTTCCCACATGGACACGTTGAACTTTATTGTTCCGCCTATTTGTGAGCCCAACTTCGAGAACGTGTGTTCCGTGTTACTTCAGAGTATTCATAAAAGCTTAAAACGTATTATTTTGCAACGTAACTGAGAAATTATAACTCGATTTTCATTTGAAAATATGTACCAAATGAATTCCATTTAAGTATTTATCCTTTTTCATGAGCATTTATAAGATAAAAGCATAAAGTTCGGGACAGACTACACTACATGAAACGTCTATACTACGTCATGTTTTGAAAATATTCTACTGTTTAACCTTTGAAATACTTTTTTTTTTTTGATGATATAAAATATTTTTGCTGTATCGTGTAAAAAATCATTTGTACTTTTTTAGTAAAGTCACTTGAATTATGACATTCGTGAAAGAGGCTGTTCATCAAGTAGGCTCAAGTCTCTTTAGCTCGACTGGTAAAGAGGAACCTTTTATGGCACAATTTTCAGCGGGATTTACGGCATGCAACATAATGATTCACAAATTGATAGTTCGGATGGAAAATGGATATTTTTTTCGTAATACACATGAAACTGAAAGAGTTTAGGATTTTTGAAGTTTAGTATATTTATACCCAAATACATAGGTGGAAAAAGCGTACGTGATCGATTGTAGCTATGTTAGTAAAGTCATTAGCAGCGCTAGTTAACCAAGTTATGGTTACGGTGGCAGCGCCACTGTCTTCATTGAATTAGAACTTAGACACATCCAGATACTCGGTACATGGCTTTACGCTTGGCGGATTAGCATGCAAATTTGCTGCATTGAATTTCATAGTTTCGACAGCTGTAACAACCGAATAGATTCGTCGGCACCACCTCGGTGACAAACTCCGTAATACCTCGTTGCTCTACAGCGTTTGTGTGTGTATGAGCGAAAGAGAGAGAGAGAGAAGATCCAGAGACACGCAGAAAGAGAGGGAGACAAAGGGGAAAAAGAGGAGAGAGAGGTGCTGAGCAAAAGCACTCTCACTAAAGCTACGGTTGAGTGAATTGTTTAGACGATGGATAGATGCACACAATGAAAGCACAACTTATGTTAATTGAATTCAACTTTGAATTTAAAATTACTTTTTATAACAAGGTTGCAGCCCTCTAAAAAGAATGACACTATAATGTAAAGTAGCCATAATAGAGTATAAGTAAAAGAGAACTTTATAAAATATCTAAGAAATGAGAATGTAGAGAATAAAGTAAGAATTTATGATATAAAACATTTTACATATTATATATCACCATTAAAACAAAACTTTCAATAAAAACCACTGCCAATTCATTCACGTAGCTTATCACTGTAAGATTTTTATGCTTAAGCGTTATCCTCGTTAATTATCCAGGTAATGGTAGATTATATGTGTTGCCCAGAACATGTAGAAAAAATAGTAATGTTATTGCAAGCATTTTGAAATTGAATATGTATACAATATGCAAAGAAAACGCTAAAATTTGCATAAAATACGATGTAACGTACTAATTTTCTTAAAGTTTTCATTCCATAAAAATTAGTGCTCTCACTGGATCACTTAAAACCGCAAATGAACATCAAGGTATTGCTTTGCAAAAATTGTTAAAATTGTGTGCTTTCAATAGAAAAAAAGTTATATAGGCTAAAAAATTCACTATTTTTTGTTTTTTAATTCTTTTACTTTTATCGCATCTAACGGTTGCGGCACATCTTAAAAGCTTATCAGTAATTATAGATTATATTCAAGGGCTGAAAAGAAACAGTTCTAGATGAAACCGAAATATGTGCGGCTACAATAAGATTATAAAAATCAAACTTATATTTAAAAAGATGAAATGTGCACGGTAGTAAAAATGGATATTTTTTATCGGTACATTGCCTAATGTTAAAAAATGTTATTTATTATACCTATGCTCTATTATTTAATGCATTGTAGAAATAATATTTAGTTACACTATCTATATGAGCTTTTCAAAAAAAATTATAGAAAAAAAATAAAAATTATTAAAAATCGAAAAAATCGTAAAAATATTTTATCGTTATCTATCTAAGATACTTCATAACTTTTAATGAACTATTCAAATACATTACATTTTCTTTCAATTAAGGGGAGTATACACCTAAAAATTTTCAAAAAATCAATTTTTTTTTATTATCTATCCAGTTAGCAAATTTCTCATAGAATAAAGTCCCGTTCCCCGTTTGTCGAAATTTAATTTCGTCTTAAAGTTATAGCAGAAACAGTGAACAAGTAAAATAGCAGATCTTTAAATTTTTCTTCAAATAATTAAAAGTTTCACTTCTATATATTCTATATATG
>UELV01097054.1:0-10124 GCA_900490015.1 Megastigmus stigmatizans | reverse complement strand
ATATATATATATACAAACTACACCCATGCCAGAAACACCTGCTTTACGCACTAGTTGCGTAATGTTCTATATTCTGAAGTCGCAAATCAAATTCGCAGCAGTGTCACGACGCTACATCGCGGACGGAAAGACTTGTTAACATGTATACATATATACATATGCATTATTACAGGAAATATTTTTTAGATTTTTATTTTTCAATTTTCGAGTATTGAGTGCGCTTTATTTATAGATTTGTAGGAAGTTCCTAAAATGGCTTGTAAATCAGTTATGTTCATGCGCTAAGAAAAAAAACTTTGAAAAACTTTTTGGAATTATTAATTTGGTCAAATCACATATTACAAAGGTTCAAAATGATAGGTGTTTCAGATATTTAAAAGAAATTTCAATACATCAGATACTTACTTGAAGAATAAGTTAAAACTTTTTAAATCGCCATGTAAAGTAGTTTTAGCGAAGGCGTTTGAAAGATGAGACTTTAAACTACCAAAAATTCTATATTAAGATATTTTCGTGGACGTTTACATAAATAACAATTACAACATCGGTTCTGAAAAATAAGTAGACTATTATTAATGCGTTAAAAGCTTCCCTATGCAAATTTTCAATAGCATGAAACAAGAAACTTGTGGGTACTTTGAATAAGTGAATGCTGCTCGATCTTTATGATAAAGAGAGATCTGATTAAAATAATTAATTTTTTTAACGTCGCCCTATTTATTCTCTTACTTACTCGATTCTAATCAGCGACGGAGGTCTACGGTGTGTTTGCAAACAAAGCTCATACAATATTTTACGGAGGTGCTTGTATCAATCGTCCGAGACCTGGGCTCGAGCCTGGATCCTTCGCAGCCATCGCTCTGCCGACCGAGCCATCGTAAAGCTTCTGAAATAATGAATTGATCATATTTTTTATAAAAATCGATCGGTTAAAGAATCAGATACTTTTTTGGTCGCGTTTTTTCATTGCCGGATGCAGCAGAGTTCAAATCATTCGAATTATTTCCATCGCAAAAATAGTTGTTTTCGTTACAAGTGTGAAAACGTACTCGCTTCGCTCGGACAACAAATTACACTCATGCCAAAAACCCCTGCTCTGATTTTTTTAACTGAGTGAGCAAAGCACGTTTCGTGTTAGTTTTCTTCTTGTAAACTATAGAATCCTGGTGCTCACAGAAAAATGCTTTGCACACTCAGCAAATGCATTGAACACTCCAGCTGAGAGTGCCCGAAATCCATACTTTGCGTGCAGACAACTAATATGAAAAGTCGTGCTTTGCGCCGTTAGTTAAAAAAATAAACACTGGTCTGGAAGGTGATTATTTACTGAATGTGTCGTTTTCGCTCGAGCGAAGCGAGTGAAAAGTGTCGAATGCGGTAAATAATCACCTTACACACGAGCATCATACAGCGTTTTATCACACGAGACCAAAAAAAAGCGGAGAAGATGCGATAATAAGTTATTTTGCGTAATGTGGATAATCTAGAATTCCTATTCTGTGCACTATACTGCTTAAATCAATCATCATTCATTCGCTCATTTAAACAAATAAATAAGTAATTATTGTTTGTATATCTGCAAGTGGTCATTTTAAATGCTACCATCCGGATGATACTATAGGGTATTTGGATGGGAACCCGTGCATTTGTACGATCTAAGAATTTTATTATATTAGTAATAAAGTGCTCTGAATAAATAGGTCTTTGACATTTCAGAAATTTTACAAATCGGATAATTTTGTTCGAGCAATCTATTGATGCAAGTCTTTGCAAAAGAATATTACTTTGGTCATTGTCAAAAGCTCCAGAGTCTAGAGGCATCAAAAAAACCAGCAAGAATATGTTTTTGATTATTCAGGGTTTGTTCAGCAAGGAAGAGTTAATATGAATGTCAAAGCATGTCTTCCATTTTTTATCCTGTTTCGTTCCGCGGTAGCGGGTATTATATTCACACCACCATTGTAAGCGATTTTTAAGTAAAGATTAAAAAATCTTACAAAGATACGATGTGAGTGTGAATAGTTTGACTCTTTTGTTATCAGATTTCTTTATAAAATTTCTTGAAACTTCCTTTCTTTTTTGGGAATTAGTGGTAGCTTCAACTTTTTTAAATTAATTTCATCCTCCTTTGTTTCTGTAATGCGCCATTCTTCGTCCCACCAAGGGGCTAGGTTTTAAATTTTGGTTTTATTGGAGAAGTTTTCATATTTTGTGCTGGCTGGAGCAGTGTCATAACTTTTTCAGAGGAAACAAATGTAGTTAAAGTTTAATTCCTTTTCTAGGTTCTTTTAATATATAGTAATACTTTTCTACGTTTATTGAGAAAAAAATTTAGTAGTGATCTCAGTCGAAAGTTTCATTGGAAATTTGCACGGTAATACCATTAGTTGTATTGAGTGTAGAGATTACTAAGTCCCGGTTGTTGTGAATATTATTTTGGAAATCAGATCGAGTATTAGATTCGCAGTTATGTAAGTATGCCAGATTCTTTAATACTTTTTAAGAATTTTTTGCTGCTCGTATCAGTATCTACAATTCCCAATCTCATTGTACGCATTAAAATCACCTATAACTATTGAAGGTTGACCTACATCTACATTTTTACAATCGAATTCCAATGATCTTGAAATAAATTTCCTGGAGCTCTGTAGCATATTATAAAATGAAGAGTTGGGTTTGTTTGGTACTATACGTATCTTATTAAGTTCCATCGATAAATGAGGAATATCCAGATTTTCTATTTCGAAGTACACTATACTTTTTCGAAGTAGTAGTAATATGCCACCTCCTTAATAGTTAGGGCGATTTTTCATTACATAAACTTAGATGGATATCGAAGATCTATTTTTCCTTCCTTCAGTCAGGATTCTGCGCAAAATGTTAATGAAAATATTGATGTTTTAAAGTAACTGCAGTAAGTTGCATTTACATTTTTTATGCTGCGACCGTTCCAAAATAACACTTTTAGGAGGGTATATATTGTTTCATTATTTGTGTCATTTTTAACATTTATTACTTATTTTAGATTAATTAGATGTGCCAATTCTTTGATTAGACTATATGTGTTAGCGAGCGCATTAAGTAAATTGATTAAATCGCTTATGTATGAAAGCGCTATTTCTTGTACGTTATGTTATTATAAAGTCGACGAGACGCTTGTATAGCACTAATACTTTGTGAGAAAGATTTAATAATCTTTTTAATATCTTTGATTAACATCAAAGAAAAATAGACACACGAAGTGCTCTAATTTTCTAGAGCTCAATATTGACATGTACGTTAAAATTGAGCACACATGGAATTAGGTAGTACAATAAATTTTAAATAAATTTAGCATACAACTGTTACCATTTTAATATTCTTGAGATAAAGATGGAAAAGAACGACCACGATGGGAGTCGAACCGGGCCCAAGTAAATCTTCCGCACCGAAGGCGAACGCTCTACTATTTAAAAAATTATCTATAAATGTACAATTATCTTGACAATTCCAGAATTCTTATAGTAATTGCTTGGTGTAACTATTTTTGCATTAAATATAATATTCATATAAGATTATTATTCTGTAGCTTTTCTCTAATTTGACGACCCAAAAAGCCGATGATGCAATATTTGGCTTGCCATGCGAGGCATTATTTTGTTTGCCTTTGTATTATAGATCCACAATTTGAGTCTTTTAAAACATTGTTAAAATCATCTTCAAAATACATTAAAAAAAAAAAACTAAAAATGACTAAGGATGCTTTTCAAGTCTTCTAGGTGTAATATAATATTATTATAATTGCATTAGTTCTTTTTTGCTACTAATACGTTTTAAGCAGAATAAATATATTTAGCAAAAGGTGTACTGTTCATAATGCGGAGTAAGCTAAGCTGATTTTGCATATAAGACAAAAACGATGTAGCGATGTAGTATTCGGCGTCATGTTAGGTGATTTCTGTTCTTTTTATAATTAAGCTTTTTTTTCCTTTTATTTTAAGTTGTATAGAAAAACATTATTATAGGCAAAATTTTTATTATAAAAACTGTTTTTAAGTCTCTCAATCCTAGTGATTAATAATCACTTTTGTGGCTGACTTTACCTTTCAATAAGCATCGATATTATTTTTAACATGCATAATAATCGTATTAATCGTTTATTTCTATTATTCTACCCTCACGATATCGAACAATAAACTCCTATCAGATTAAGGGGGTGTAGGAGCCAAATCAGTGAATCGTACTTTTCGGTATACGTAAAATTTACGCACCTGCTGTCGATCCCAGCGATCTCAAAATGTTCACAATAAAATTCTCTAGTGCCATTGACTCGTTATTTTAGCCGTGAGTACTTGCAACTTTTGTAATCTAAGCTAAACGAATAGGTTACCCCACTGAGACGGCGCTAGTATCAGGTGGGGTTATCCGAAGCCAGCGAGAGTTTAGATTGGAATAAAAAAAGTGCAGATACTCATGGCTATAATAACGAATCGATGGCACTAGAGAATTTTATTGAGAACCTTTTTGGTCCACTGGGAAAGACAGCAAGTACGTAAATTTTACGCATACCGAAAAGTGGTTCGAATGAGGAGCTGATTTGGCGTTGGTTTTCAGATATTGTAGTATATAAATTTTCTTTTATATCGAGAGTTCTTCGACGCACTACTCAGGTGTGAATTTCTTTTGGAAAATATGAAATTCATGATCTCACGTCTAAGATGCTGTTTCCAACGACTTTTACAAATGTACAAATTTGCAGTCGATGAATTAATGAAAATTCTAGTCTCAATACGCGTGTTGGCGAACTGTTTAATTATAGTTTCTTTAGATCACTTATCTTTAGTTATATTTTACTGTTTTATAAATGAAAATCCTTTCATAACAGAACTACTTATTAAATAAGTAAAAATTTAACTGTTTCAACGTTAGAGGGATACACGTGCGAGATAATGAAAAAAGAACCCTTATACAAATAATTATAATTAATATTGAAAGTTCCATTATTGGCGTTCCGGCCATTGGAATGCCAGTTCGAGTATTGAGACTAGAATTTTCATTCATTGGCTCTTATTAATCGACTGTCAATTCATTTGTATAGTGTAACTTCGTCCCCGAGCATTCTCTTATATATGATGTAAGATTTTACTTGTTATGTAATCGTTTGAAAAATTGAAACGATCACGGTGCAAAAGCATTCTGTCAACGTCCAAGGATAAATATGACAAAAACAGTGTTTGAAATATTTATCAACAGAAATTTTACATCGAATGGTCGCAAACACGATATATACTTTCATGGAAAAAATAATGTAGCGTTGTTTGAGCCACAGCCATCATTGGCGCAAGGGAAAAAAACATTTTCTGGAACAATAGTTGTATTAAGTACTGGTACAAATATATTTTCTCTGCAATGATTCGCTTGCACCCTAGTCTAATCTCTCGAATTAACTAGCCCCAAAGGGTACATGTCATCTACACTCATGAACCGCAAGCTCCACGAGCTTGATTCATCCCTCATTCCTCATTTTTTTTTTACAAAAACAGCTTTGATATGAGCGCCGCACGTCAATATCCCATAACAATCGATCTTCTCGTTCATTCGTGCGAAATGGCGTCAGTACATTACTTCGCTCTAGCCAACACCCTACACCGCTTCAGATTGGAAACCAACGCGCTTCCACGTACACGTTCGATTTTTGCAGTCAGCTCCGTATTTCGGGCTAAAACCATCATCATCTCTCCTTCTCCCCAGCTCGTGGTTTGCAGGTTTTGCAGCTTGCATCGAACAGCAGAGAGCCGGAGAGCAGTCGGTGGCGCTGCCAAGGGGAGTCGACCCGAAGGCACCGAAAACGCCTCGGCTCTGATTGGTCCTCCCGTCTCCCCAACCCTCGCAGGCATCGCTTATAAGCGACGCACACTCTCTTTCCTGCAGGGCTGCCCTGCGTAGAGCAACAGTACCGGCACAGTACACAAACGCCGCGTCGCCTTTGTGCGAGAGTATATACCCCACAACGACGATGCGGAATCCATTGCAGAGAAAGGCAACGCTCGAAGGGGACCCTTCTCGCAGCTCGCTTCTCTCTCTCTCTCCCTCTCTCTCTCTGACTCTCTGTCTCCCTCTCCTCTCCTACGCCCATACCCACGATGCGAGGCGACTCGAGCGCTACGGAAAGTCGATGCGGTCTTTCGCGCTTCCTGTGCCAGCATCGCGAGGCAGGGATATATATGTATGAGTCTATATACATACATCGAGCACTACATCAATTTGCTTTTGCAGCTCTGCTCGCTCTCTGCGTTTCAGGCTTCGCAATGAGAGTAGGGGAGGCGGATAAACTAGGCTTTTTGGCGAATTCTCTCTCTCTCTCTCCGCATTTCCCCTCCATAATTCTCTCCCTCTTTCTTTCACTATTTTGTTTCCCCGCGTTATACTCGCCAACGGCGTAACTTGTATAGATGTATATGTGTATATATATAGGTGTATTTAATATGACTGACGCGGGCAGGTACAGGGAAATGAGGAGAAGGAAGAAAGGACCGAGGGCTCAATCGCGTGTGAGCTCTCTCTCCCTCCCCTCTCTCTCTCTCTCTCTCTCTCTGATCTCTCTGTCTCTCTCTCCCTTTCTCTCTCTCCCGCTGATTACAGCCTTCAGCCTTTTGTGCGCTGTTGCTGGCGCAGTCGGAGCGCTAGGTTGAGAGATTCCGTGGGGAGATTTTTTGATGAAACGAAGAGTGATGAGAAATGGGGAGGAAGGCTTCCGTTTTTCTTTTTTTTGTTGATAGATTATGTCAATATCGATGCACTAGACCTTGGGGTTTGTTTATGTTTTAATACTTAGAAGTGACTTTTTCATATCCCCTTGACAAATTAATGAGCTGTGCTAGAGTCGGAAAGTTTCCTACTTTACCTACTTTACATTTCTCGATATATATAGAGATAAAGAGTTATTTTTGGAAAAAAATACTGTCACCACCTTGGGAATGATATAAACATTACTTGTTTACAGTTTAATGAAATTCCATTTCCAATTGTCAGAGATTTTTTTTTTTCAATAATGTCAGAGACAAAAATCTCTGAATTATAAATAGAAGATTTTATGAAACTGGAATCACATAATGTTTACATCATTACTGGGGTGCTAGCAGAGTTTTTTCAAATATTAATCTCTACATTGACAAATTTCGTTAAATGGAAAATCGGTAAGGTAGGTTTCTGATCCTAGGGTATGCTCTACAAGACTTTTTTCATTGATAGTTGATATGCGTTGTAAAATTATAATAATGCTTTTTTGGTAAGTGCATAACATTTTCTCATTTTCATTTACTTAAAAAGTGTATTATGAATATAGTTTACAGACACTCATAGACCGAAAATATGAGATTCGTGACCCGAAATTTTGTCTAATGGACCTTTGAGAATTTCGTTTCGGAATATTGTCCTAGGGCTTTGAGTTAAGACTCGTTTAAACGTAAAATATGAAAAAGAATGGTAATAGCTCACTCTAAAGTGCAAAAGAAAAAGCTTATTATCTACACTTTTGATTTGTACTTTGTAACATTCTTTATATATATATTGACCTTTGTATAGTGTTAGTCCAACCATGATTTTTCATTTATTTTGATTACACCAGTCTTAACTCAAGGCCCTATGACTCACATGACGAAATCCTGATACATCATATCGTAGTTTTGGCTAAGAATGGCTCTATATAATGTCTTCAAATTCTGTTTTTTGGATTCCTCGAGTTCCCCTCGTAAAGACAAAAAATTATTCATATTTAAGATAAATCAGATCAACTTCACCCATGCACTAGATGATGGATTATAGGTAGCGAGTACTATCATATCATATTATAAGATTATAGATCGCTCAAGTACAAATATTAATTTTCAGTATGAATAAGAAAAGATATCAACGAAAGAAAAGTGACGATTATAGCTACGGCATTCCATTAACTTTGAATAAATGTCCGAAATATTAATCAATCCCTTAATTAGTATATGAATACAACTTTTATTATGGTCGCCTAGTCTCTATTAGTGTACCTAATAGTTAAAAGTTAAAATCATATTTTATTTCAATTAAAATGAAATTATTTAAAAACACATGTAATTTATATTTTGGCGAATCTCGAAATTAATGAGTGCACTACATGGAAGTATATTAAGACCTCGAGTAAGATATCGCGCTAAAATTAGAATCACAAAATCTTATTATCTCTGACATCATCGAAAATGCTTATTGCCAATATTTCACAAGCTCGTGATGCGGTTACGATCACTCTCAATAATGATTTCGCTCTCGGTTGGCAAAAAATATTTCTCAATGTCTATCCCATTTTCTCTCTTTTCTTCCTCAATCTCTCCCTCCTCTCTTCTCCGGTATAATGATTCCGAAAAGGATCTAAAGAAACGGCGCGCGATTCTCCCTCTCGGTACCTCGACGAATCCAGACGACCGTGTCCCAGAAGGTTTTTTGCACGCCTACGTGCACATTCGCGCTCCGCCAAAGGAAAGAGAGAGGAGAGGAGAGGAGAGAGGAGAGAGAAAGAGAGAGAGAGAGAGAGAGAGAGAGAGAGAGGGAGGGGAAAAAAGACCGAACGGAGGGATAACGAGCACGGGAGAGAGAAGAGGGGAAATGTGTGAGTGAGAAAACGGCTCTCACATACAAATCACAATGCGAGTATTTATGGTGTGTGCACCTATAGATGTGTTGTGTGTTTATACACATGCACACACACACATATACATATATATATACATATATGACTAGGTTGAAAAGAGTATGGTGAAACGCTTATACGGTATAGCCCGGGCCGACTGTAGGAGAGTGGGGGGAGTTCCGGAGGGGAAAAGAAAAAGGACGCTCACGTATTTTCCTTCAACCCCTCGTTTTCTCTCTCGCACTCCCTCATCCTCTCTTTGTAAAGCGAGAGAGAGAGAGAGAGAGAGATGTCGAGATCGGATCGAATATAAGGGTTGCTGTATAGAGAAGTGAGAGAGGAAAAGTAAGAGGACTCGCGAGAAAAAGCGTACAAAAAACAAGGAGAGAGAGAGAGGGGAGTTATGTGACGGTATAGTACTTTACTACCCGGGGACGGGTAGAGACACATGAAAAATCGATCGCGTGGTACAACAGTATGCCATCATACACGAAGGAAAGAGAGGCATCCCCAGCGTGTATAACATATACGTACACGCGTGAGCGAAAATCGCGTGCTCTGCGTGTATTCATATATCTATAATGTACACAAACTAGATCGAATTATGCTTTAATTATTCTCTCGTATAGTATAGGTAGACACACACACGCGGGTGCGCGTGCCAACATGTAGAGATATCGAGGGGGAGAAAGAGAGAGAGAGAGAGGGAGAGAAAGAGAGAGAGAGTTCAGCCCGTGCCAGATAACTTGCCACTAAGTATAGAGATTTGCGAATGGTGCACACAGCGGCTTATTACGAGTACACCGCCCTGCAATACTCATACATGTGCATATATACAGGATTGAAGTACGATCAGCTATGCGTGCGTAGCAGCGCAGTGAAGTGAGAAGGTGCGATAATAAGCACTGCGCTCTCTCTCTCTCCCTTTCGGCAAGTAAAAATATATACAAGAGATCGAGAGAGGGAGAAAATGATGAGTCGAGACCATTTTCGCAGTCTTGGGTATACGAAATGCGAATATATATATCTGTGTATAACCGAATGATTGTGCAGAAAGTAAAGTTTAAGACAGGATGAATTGCTCAAACGCGTGCTCAAATCTGACACTGCTACTCTCTCTCTCTCTCTCTAAGGTCATCCACTGTCTTCCTCTTTCTGCTCAGCGACAGAGAGAGAAAGAGAGAGAGAGAGAGAGGGTTGGGAGAGAGAGAGAGAGAGGAGAGAGAGAGAGGGTTGGGAGAGAGAGGGGAGGGAGAGAGAGAGAGAAAAGTGCTTGTGGTAGAGGCAAAGGGACGGATAATAATCAAAGACAGTCGGCAAAGAGAGTAGGAGGGAGTCGAAGAACGCGCCACAAAGAACAAACGATCAAGAGACGCAACGTGTGCGATTCTCTCTAACTATATATATATATGTGGATATAACGAAGCAAATGAGAGAAGAGAACAGAGAGAGGGAGCGAGCGAGTGGTATATATATATATATATAT
>UELV01097053.1:0-15376 GCA_900490015.1 Megastigmus stigmatizans | reverse complement strand
CTGTTACGACCTCAGAAATGATGTAAACATTATGTCATTTCTGAGATCGTAACAGAGCGTTTTTTTCGAAATTCAACGAAAAAAAGAAAAGTTTTCTACTCTTACCTACGTATATGGGAGACGCCATCTTGATTTGCATTACCATGTATATCTATATATATGCGTGGATGATGCAGGTAGATAGCTTTAATTTTCTTGTTTGAATTTCGAAAAAAACGCTCTGTTACGACCTCAGAAATGATGTAAACATTATGTCATTGCAGTTTCATAAAATTCCATGCAGGTTTTTCGGAGATTTTTTTCCTCGAAAATTTCGAGGAAGAATTAAATACCGGAATAATTAGAATAATTAGAATACCGGTAAGGTAGGCCGCATTTCTTAGTACGGCTTCCCCGTAATTAACAAATAAACAATTTTAAGTTATGGTAAACTTTTCCATAAGTTTTTTCATGAAAAAACGTAATGAATGAAAATTCAATTTAACGTGGATCTGATCATTAATAAGTTCTTAAGTTTACAAAGAATTCTTTGCGAGAAGGCTATTATTTGAGAAATATGATAATGTAGTATATAAAAATAATTATTGTGCAAAAATGGCGTTTTTATAACATTGAAAAGTAGATGCATCAAATTCAGCCTGTTTGAATGACTCGAATAATAGTAACAATCGCTACTCATTATACAACCAGCATCGGCAGCAGTTCTATAATCATCGATAATCAACAAACCATATAACATATGAACATTGCGAATTCTCTATTACCTATGCGAAATTCCTCCCGGCTCCCACGTTTATCCCAATAAAGTTATGTTATATGAATACCTGTTACATGGCAATAACTTTATTTTAGAGATAACACAAATAATACGATTAACATAATGTGATCCTTTATCGTATAGATTTCATATCGCTTATCCAAGTTTCAACTCTTTTTATCATTAAACAAATACCATTGAGGAAGGAATACATTTACGTATACATCGAAGCATGATTCATTTAGCGCTCGCCGCTTACGTTTGCAATTCAGTTCGGTGGGCATATAATGTGTGCGTATGTACGTGTCCCAGCACGAATGCAACATGGAACACGTAAAAGTCACGTAGGGCCAAACGCATTTTGGAGAAGAAAATCTATTTCTAATATTTGTTTATACTTGTACGGGAAAGTCATGAAAAATCGGATAATCCGACTAAAAATTATTGTAGATTCTATATTTCGTATTGCCCTCGCGCAATTTCATGGAAATTCTAATCGTTTTTCAGTGGAAAAACAAGTGCAAACGCGGGTAAGCACAGTTATACCTACAGCGAATATAAACACGATACCTAACACTCTCTAAGTGCAGACACTGCAGTCTGTGCAGACGAGTAAAAAAACCGTCTCTCTTCCCCCCTCCGAGCAGCGAGCACTGAAATTACAGTGGTGCATGCGCATAAGGTGCGCTACAGTCCTACCGCTCGCCAATTGTCCCGCGTCCCCACCACCAAGGCGACGTTCCACTTGGACTTTGGAGTTATAAACCGTTGTCTCGTGCAGGGGTCCCTCATTCCGTCATTCCTTGTTCACGTTGTAGAACCGCTGCCGCGCTTTCTTCTCTCAAGCCAGGCTTCTATACCTATATATCCAGCTGTCTCACGCACACCGCACACGTAGCGACAAAGCGCGCGCTGTTGAGGAGAGCGAAGCGAAAGCCGAGAGCGCCAAGAGCAGCAGCAGCAGCACAGCCTGCCAGCACACAGAGAGTAGCCCGACGCCCCGGCAGGTAGCCTAACACACTCGCTCGACTATCCTACTACAGTCACCGAGAGCGGCAGTTGATCTTGCTCGGTCCTCGTTGACGCAAGTGTAATTTCGTTGAGGAAATTTATAAAGAATTAGCAGTTGATCGCAGTAAGCAGGTGAGTTGAAAATTTGGATTACCAGATGTGGAAAGTGTTGCGACAAGTTGTGCAATGGGCTGGGGAACGAAAATACGCTGGAAAAAGTGCCGTTACGATAGCGGGAGGACTGAAAATGTGCAATTAGCGCGGTAGCGTCATCTCGGCATGGTGAAACGTACAACACACATACGCCGTCCGCCATTTTCATTATTGTGCTTCCTTTTGGACTTGGAGGGAAAGCTAGTTTCAAGCGTGTTCTTGTGATTTTCTCCTTATTCGGCTTTTTTCAGCCTAATTTTGTTCCAAATTCATGTTTATTGTTCGAGTGTCATAAAATACGCCTTACACCGAATATATATATATATATCGCTCGTATGTTTATTCACGTAATTCAAGGAATCGACAATCTACTTTTTTTTATTTTGATGCCTTTGAGCGTACACGAACTATTGTCTTGCTAGTGCACGGTTTCTTTTTAACAAGTGCGTTAAACGATCGATTTTTTTCATTCACCTTGCTTTTCGGACTTTCTAACATTAACATTTTGCCGTTTGTTTACATAAGCAATAAACAATTTTTAATTAATTATATTTATTATAAACAATTACCTATCGCAAGGGTTTCCATAATCCTATTCAAATTAAATATTTAATACATTGTTTAGAAAACTAGTTCGATTACATTTTAAGACGATCTTTATATTTTGATAGAAATGGCACGTACCAAGCAGACAGCGCGTAAGTCTACGGGAGGAAAAGCCCCCAGGAAGCAGCTGGCCACGAAAGCGGCACGTAAAAGCGCTCCGTCGACCGGAGGCGTTAAGAAACCCCATCGTTACAGGTAATTTCATTAAAAATTAACTAATGTTTATGTTAGTAAAGTAATTATTATGTAATTAAGAGCTGTTATTAAAAATAATTATTTTACAGGCCCGGTACAGTTGCTCTTCGTGAGATCAGAAGATACCAGAAATCTACTGAATTGCTCATCAGAAAATTGCCCTTCCAACGTTTGGTTCGTGAAATTGCACAGGACTTCAAAACCGATTTGCGTTTTCAGAGCGCCGCCATCGGCGCTCTTCAAGAGGCATCCGAAGCATACCTGGTCGGTCTCTTTGAAGACACAAATCTTTGCGCTATCCACGCTAAGAGAGTAACCATTATGCCTAAGGATATTCAGCTGGCTAGACGAATTCGTGGCGAGCGTGCTTAAATTCTGATAAGTTTTCGGCGTTATGCTTTCCATTTCACCTTGTTTTCATACATTCAAACATTATTATTATTATTACTATTATCCCAAGTGGTTAGTGGCATTTTAGTTTGGTTCATATTTAAAAGATTTATTGCGATTTTCACTGCCAAATGTTCAAAAGCGGCGGCTCATTATGTCTATGTCTAGATGTAGTCTCAAAAACTGTGGATTGTATTTTGTCCAGATTAAATTAAGTTGTATTTATGACTTACTAAATTATATTTTTTTTATAACACAAATTATGATAGCTCAATAATTATAAAATGAAGAAATCGAAAAAGACAGTGTTCGTGTTCGATAAATCTCTATTTCTTCATTGTAATTTTGCACTGAAAAATTGACGTATTTGCGTTTCTTGTACTTTTTTAGAATATAACCCCTGAATGTAACTTTATTAACTTAAGGAACACAGCATAGCTTCTACTTCCAATAGCGATGGAAAAGTTCTAAATATTATTGAACATATGATATCGCAATGAAAGATCAATTTAAATTGATAGCTTCCTAGTTTGCAAATGTATATCCATTAAATAAACATAAGTTTTATGATAATACCTTTGAATTTGAAAGCAACTAAATATTGATCTTTCATTGAGATGTCTTTTCTTTGTAACACTGAATAATCTTTTTGTAGCTTCAATGTTTCAATACGATTTTCGTGGACAAAATGAAAGCCTTCTAGGTAATTTCTATTAGATTTTAGTGGTAATGTAGATCATTAAGTTAATATGTAATTAAACAAGTAATTTTAGTCCGGTGTTTGGACGAAGATAGCTATAGCTCCAGTTTCTAGTTAACTCAGATCTGGCTTGTATTATTTAAACTTCACCAATCAAGTGGTGAAAATAATTCCTGTGAAAAGTAAAATAAAATCCTGTGAACGATGCATCATGGGGGGCCTCAAAATCGTGAAATATTTTAGAGTGCAGTTTCACTGTTTTCTTACACTTTTTTCAAGATTTAATAATGTGAATACTTTTTAATCTGTAATTCATGTAAATTGTGTACTAATACAAAATGTCAATTCGATGATCGCAATTGTTTGGTAATACGAAAATTAATTATTAAACAAAACAAACTAAATTATAAAAATAGCATTTGAGGCCTTCCGCTATAAAATGCATTGTTGTATGTAGCATAAAATATCACAATATAAAATACTATTGAATAAGGAAAATCTTGTTATTATTTGTTTATTACCCTTCATTAACTATTATTTTTTAATATTCAAGTTTACTACTCTGTATGCCATTATATATGAAGAAAATAACTTCTCATTAGCGAAATGGTTAACGCACCCGTTTCGAAAAGGTTGATGTTTTTATTGATATATTTTTAATAATTTCAAATTAATAACATCAATAGATAAATTAATTGGTTACAATAAAGTCTATTGCATCATTATATGTTGCTTTTTATACATTTTGTTCAAAATAATTATAGTAGGTATTTGTTTTAAATTATATATTTTAAAAATTTGAAATGTTAAATAATTAAACTAGTTTATTTTATCAAATTCTATAATTATATGGATTAATGATAGAATCTGAAATAATGTATTGTTTGGATAAGATATAGGTAATAATCCTTCTTGTTCTTTTAAAGATAAAGTTTGCTATTATCCTGATAAAGATGCAAAAGCAATCATTTAAACATTTTTTTTAAATCATTGTCACTGAAAAACTAAAATAAATTCACCTTATCTTATCAATATCGGAGTATTGGACGAATATAGATTTTCATTCTTAACTGTCTATTGTTTACCTAAGGTAGGTACGTAATACTCTTTACATATTGTAGCTTTAAACAAGTTCTTCGCTGCAAATAAAAGAGAAATTGTCAAGATTTTTTAAACAACAATCGTTAATTGTATCAAATTCAGCGATCATAGCGCAGAAAAATTTCCTCAACATACATGTACGATATGCGCTTGTGGGTGCAACATATAACTATAGCAGTGAGAAAAACAAATATGGCGCTGGTACAATCGACGCAATGTTGTTCGTCTTGTAGACTACTAGCGGCTTGCTTAATAATGCGCACTGCACCGCTCCAAAACATGCCATTATTCCCATTACCCGTCGATTTCGACAATTTTCTTGGAACACTTATGTCTGAAATGAAGCGAAACATAAAAAAAAATTACTCGCGCAACAATTGTTAGTTTTATAAATATTTATTCTCATAGGACATTCTCGAAAAAGCTTCGGAAAAATGTTTAGCCATTTGTCTTGGGTACTTGAAAGCCTATATCTATCGGTGTGCGAGTAGCGCAGGCGCGTCATCATCATAGTTTGTTGCATTCCCCCGAACACCCGTCTCCGCTTCTCTTCGTATAAAGGAAAAGTTCGGAAAACGTATAACCCATAGTTTACTGGTGTTCTTTTCATAAAAGAAATCCTAGCTTACATCTAGTTTCGTCGCTATGCACACTTCTACGCATCAAAGTTTAATAAGGGCTATATACCTATACAGTAGCGTAGTCAACCTAAATGCATAATAAATAATAAATCATCTCCCCTCCCCTCCTAATTTATTAAAATAGAAAGAAAGAATGCAAGGAAGCGAGGCTAAGTAAGTATTTGATTGTCATCAAATTTTGAAGTATTTTCTCCGAATTTCTGAAAAAACTATACATATTAGAGCGATCGAGCGGTAGCTGAGACGTAAGCATAGCAAAAAAACGACAGATCGCACATAAAATCATTTGTAAGCGACGCCAAGATTTCGATCGCTCAGCGATAAGACCTGCACACGGAGCATAGAACCCGCGAACGGCAACAACGACGGGAGAGGAAATTTCGTCGTCCAAGAGTGAAAAGTCGGCCAATCAGGTTGGATGCTACGAAAAGCGGATTCGGAGCAGCGGATTGGTCCGGGCCTCCAAGAGTCTCTCGCGCTATTTAATTTCCTAGGGGAGAAAGAGCGAGAGAGAGAGCGAGACAGATAGAGAGAGAGAGAGAGAGACTGCGGTAGCGCGCGAGGAGAGCTGTGAGAGCGTCCACCACACACACACAGTCCACTGCCATCCAAGTACAAGGAGACGTCGCGTGTGCTAGCTTGCTTCTTCCGGATACTTTCCCCGACAAAGGTGAGTAAAATTTGGGAAAACCGGCTAAATCAGCTCGATTCCGTGGGAGAAACGGCCCAACAGGAGTTTTTCGACGAAAAAGTGACATGGACCACCGGTGGGTGCAAGAATGTACGGGGCGATTTTCTCGGGTCTGTGTGGCGATGCACCGCCTCGACTCCATTTTGTGTGTAATTGACGTTTGCGAGGGAACGGCATATACGTCGAAAGCGCACGCTCTCCCGTCGCTGCGGGTATGTCCCGACTCGTTTAGCGCACGTGCGGCTTTTGTTGTTTTATGTACACTTCCCTGTGGCCTACCGTCGCGAGTGTCGGCTCCGCTAGGATCTACCGCGACGGAGATCCATTGTCTAGGTGGACGGCCGATGGGCTTGGGTATGGCGTAGCGCTCTCCTTCGGGGAGCAAAGGACGAGGGATATCGCTTTCCTCGGTGCGAGCGCGCTCAGAGCGTGGTTTTTTTTCTTGGCGGTTCCACGCTTGGAAAGTCGATGCACTGCGCAAGTCCGAGCCGCTTGGAGAGGGTAAACAGGAGTCGTCTGCGCGTGCGCGTGCAACTAGGTGGGGGGCAATTCTTCTCCCACTACCTACCAACACCGTTTATGTTGATTCTGTTGGGTTGCGACTCGACGCTGTCACTTCACATTTGTTCGTGGTACGGATAGTTTGCTTTTGCTTTGATCGACTTGTCTGACGCATTTTCTCGTTTCTACACCTCCCCCCCGGCTGTGTGTGAACACCTTGTGATTGAGGTCTTTTTTTCAGTTGCCTGTGAAACAACAAGAAAATGGCACGTACTAAGCAAACGGCGCGTAAATCTACTGGAGGAAAAGCTCCCAGGAAACAGCTAG
Source organism: Megastigmus stigmatizans (assembly GCA_900490015.1). NCBI lineage: Eukaryota > Metazoa > Arthropoda > Insecta > Hymenoptera > Megastigmidae > Megastigmus > Megastigmus stigmatizans. Next base: position 8,303 of record UELV01097053.1, on the reverse strand, counting down.
CCACCAAGGCGGCGCGTAAGAGTGCACCGTCCACTGGAGGAGTTAAGAAGCCTCATCGTTACAGGTCACTTTTAATTGCCCTTTGTTACTAACCTAGAATAAAATAACTTAGCATAAAAAAAAGAAAGGCAATTTTTTTTTTACTTTTTCTAAAAACTAGTTTTATCGGAATCAATATTTGCTCTATAAGAGATAATCTATATAAAATCTTAAATATTATTTATTACCGCTTATAATTTATCAAAGAAAACAACAGTCTTGTCCAAAAATTTGTAACATGAAGAGCTATTTAGTTTATGTGAAAAAATTTATCTGGTTTAGTAATAATAATTTTTTATTCATGATATTAATTTTAAAATTGTACTATATATCAATTTTAGATTTGTTAATGTTTTATTTATCTTCATTCCATTAATTTAGTACTAATTCTCAATAAAATAAACATTTTTTTAAAAATCAATTTAAACATTAGTAAAGCATTGCATTAGAATTTGAAACAGAATAAAGATAAGAATTTCAAATAAATAACAAAATTTATTTTTCAGGCCTGGTACAGTGGCCCTTCGTGAGATCAGAAGATACCAGAAATCGACTGAATTGTTGATCAGGAAATTACCATTCCAACGTTTAGTTCGTGAAATTGCACAGGACTTCAAAACCGATTTGCGTTTCCAGAGTGCTGCTATCGGTGCACTGCAGGAAGCATCTGAAGCTTACCTGGTTGGATTATTTGAGGACACGAACTTGTGCGCTATTCACGCTAAGAGAGTAACCATCATGCCCAAGGATATCCAATTGGCTCGGCGAATTCGTGGAGAACGTGCTTAAGAAGTGTCATTTAATACATACATAACATTTACTACTACTATTATCGATAGTTTGATCTTGATATTACTATTCGTAATAATGGATGGAAGTATACATTCATTCCGATCCGCATATTGTGTTGCGTGTATTATCACTTTGACATAAGCATTGAATCTTGATTGATATCAAGTTTTCAACTAAACATGCTTACTTTTTTACATTGAAAACTGAAAATATCAATTAGTTTCCGACATGGTATTGAAATTAAAAAAAAATATTTCTTGTTTTGTGATTACTTATTCTTCCAGAAGAAAAGAATTTTCATATTTAAAAAGAACACTTATGGTTTAATATGTAGCAAACACTTTCTTAGTATTATAGCAGTTCCATTAGTCAACAGAAAAAAACTCAATTATTTTTAGTAATCTATGATCATCATATATACTATCATCCTTGAACCAAGTATAATTATGTTATATGTATATGCACATATTCATGTATATGAACATAAAAAACTAAAAACATATACATTTATATATGTTTACACATACACAAATAAACATAAAAAAACAGCGTGTTCTTAGAGAATAAGATCTCTTTTTTTATAGCGTAATTTGACACAAAAACAATTTAGTATGTATGAAAATAACATAAATGGACTTTGACAACTGATGCATAGTTCTTTGTGTGAAAAATCGCGTTTCGTAAATAAACAATTCAAAGTCAATGATAATGTTTACATTTTTATTTATCCTCCTTTATTATTTTTCAAATGTTATTAGAAATACTAGTTATTTAAAATATTCAAGATTCGTTATCTTTATTAAGTAATACAAAAAGTAGTGTATGAATGTAATGCATTTTTTAAATTTTACATTTGTTTAATCTAAGACTTAATCTTAATTTGGTTTATGTTTTATTAATGTAAGGGAAAGGAAATAAATTATTAATCACTTAATTTGTCTAATTTCTCGTTTCTTTTATTTATTGAAACAAAATTTATTGAACTTCACTATATGTATCTACAACATTAGAAAGAATTACAGTTTGTTTATATCTTACAATTTTTTAATTAATGAGTTATTTTATAAATAATAATGCATTTATATATTTACAAAAATTCTAGTCTTAAAGATAATCTACTTTTACGCAATTAATTAGCTATTATTCGGCTAAATAATGAATAGGCTTTGTTGTTAATTGTATATAAAATTGTCACTATAGCAGAAAATTTTCAATAGTCATAATAAAATCTACGAAGTTTTTTGCTCTTATCTATTACTAGTATATTTGCTTTAGTAGCACGAAACATATTGCAGATTAAAATATAATGACTTTATAGAATACGTAATAACGATTATAAAAAATTCATTTAATTAGTTTTATCAGTATATAAATAAAAAAAATTATTAATTTTTTTTAATGGCTTAAAAGAACCTTAAATATTAAATAATGGAAATTTGGAATTTTTCGAAAGAGTACTTATGCTTGAATAGTACATGTATACTGTAAATCAATTTTGAACAACCTCTAGGAATTCTTTCCTTTCCATCTAAAAATATCATTTTTACAACAAATGATACAACAAACGACATTCTTCATTTTGCTCAAGTATATAAATAAAAGTACACTTTTTCTCCTATGAAGAGACAGAGTTTGTCAAAAGTTGCGCTTTTAATATCGAATATGGTTGTTGTTTCCCCCTGCCTCACCGGCAAGTACTCGCGGTGTTCTTCTAGTCCTAGTTTAAATAAACACGAAATATGAACAAATGGAGAAACTGTACATGTTTGCATTTTAATCGATGACAACAATTTGGAGAATTATGAGTATAGAACAATCATATCATGCATACATAAAAGTACGAAGTATTAAATTCCTCTACTTGGACGAAATATTAAAACTAAGTTCTAGGACAGAATCTAGATATTATCAATGGTGTTTGTGATTAACCCTCTTTTGCTCGAGCTTATATATATACCTAAATAGAAATTCTTTGAAAATATTGATGATTTATTTATTCAAAGTTCATGATAGTTTAACAAAATAATGTAGGCAGTCTGCATAAAAAGTATTGGGTTTAATATCCTTAAAAAGCGGATTTTAAAATACTAAATATTAGGTACCCTTTATCAACTTTAAAAGAGCTTTTTTTTTTAATTATTTTTTTTTAATATTTATTATAATTAAAAATAAACAAATTTAATCCAAGAAGAAAAGCTTAGTTTTTTAAATTGCTGACCAAATCTGTTTAAATTCAAAATGTATAAAGTGAGTCATATGGATTTCATGATTTCTATAATTCACAAACATCATTGATGAGTCTATTACTGTTGTAACAAATTAGTTTAACATTCATATGATCAGTTATGAGAAATTCTACTATAAAGCTGTAACAATATATATAAAGAAATAATAAATATAATGTGATTTCTATAACTTTTCATTTTACATTTACTGTAAAGGGAAATTATACATATTTTTATTGAAGTGAAGTCATACAACATTATAAAGAAGTTTACAAAAAATAAAGTTTTGCATATTTACATAATAAAAATAAGATTTAAAAAACCATGGATACTCGATTAACAGTACTAGTTTAAATTAACTTTAGATTACTATATGCTATTATATTAATTATCGGGTGAAAAATGTAAAAATGACAAAAAAATTTCCATAATTATTTATGTTAATCTATACATTATTTACTTACTTATATTAAATACTTAATATTATAGGCAAAATAATCTTCAAAATATAATTTATGTAATATTTCACCTGATAATTTATGTATAAAATTTTTTACAAAAACAAAATCTTACATAGCTTGCAAAATACATATATTAAAGGCTTAAAGTATTCAAAATTGGATTTTGCCACATACAGTTTTGATACTTATTCAGATAATATGCATAAAGCAAAGACAATAACAGCATTTGTTGTTTTTCAACAAAATTAATTTGCATTTATAAAATATGAGCTGTGTGTGTGTGGCAGTGTGACTAAAAATAGCCTTTACATAAGATTTAAAGACAAAATAATAAGAGATAGAATGATTTATTGAGTCATATAATTTTTAAAAGTATGTAAATCGCAAAATTAAAAATTGGCATGTTAATGCCAATGTGCAAATGACATTACTGATAATAAAAAAAATAATAGCTGCAATAACAAATCTAAAAGCACAAGTAGCGACGAAAAACCCAAAATAATCAAATATAAATAATACATGTATGTACACAAATAATTCACTGAGTATCATGTACCTCAAAGACAAGTTATCTTAAATGTTTTAACAGTCACCATTTAAGTATAAAATGTATTATAATTATCAAAATCCTAACTCAGTTATAATATTTAGTAGATAATTATCTATAATCCATGGACAGCAGGTACATGATTCTTTTTTGTAGAATAACACAATAAAGACTACAACAGCACAAAACTATCTATTCTGCCGATTAATTAAGTGTTACCTGTAGAGGTCTCGTACAGTTTGATCTTCTCGGGATGATGCATTTCGACATGTGTTCAGCTTATTCTCCAGAGCCTGCATATAAAAGGTAAAATCTTAGATTCATGAATATATTTTTTAATCAATTGGGCAGTAGCAGATGCAACAAATATGATTAAGGAAAGAGATTGATTATATTTAGCAACAATGTGTTTAAAAGAGTGAATATGTGTTTTAAGAGGGTTTATAGTGAACCGTGAAAAAGCAGAAAAAATAAAAATTAAACGTTTAAAGCATGCAAACTTAAGGAAAAATAAAATAAAACCTGCATTGTGTCAAAGGATGTGAGTATAAGTTTTAACATCGTCAATCAACTATATCACAATCAGCATTTGGCTGGTCTAGGCTGTTGTCTGATACACTGAATTGGAGTGTCTACTTGAACTGATGGTGGTTTTGTGGATGTGGAAGAAATAATTTTCTTTCCACCTGGACAACAACACTTCACCCGTCTACAGTCTATGCAGACCCACCTGTCAAGCTACCAATACCAAGCTACAATATACGATTTCACCATAGCATATTTAAGCAACTGGGTGCTATTGATAAACTGGTTGTCTCGTTTCCAAAGTAAAAAGTGCTATTCATAATTTATAATAACTAACAATGTTTCTAATTTAATTAAAAGAAAAAAGAAAAAAAACAAACATTAACAACAATTGGAAGGATCAAAGCCGTGCTACAAGCTCAATCGATTACATGCTACATAAAACAAGGGGAATAATGCTGGGTGCATTGTACAAATAAAAATATGAGACCTTATACTTACCCCAACTTTTCTCATGAGGTCACCAATCATGTTCATGGCAAGTATTCTCGTACAGGGTGCCAAAGGTGGAGGATTGATGTTATTGTTGATATTGTTACCAATTACACCCCCTACACCACCATTTTGAACTATTCACAAACAAAAAAAAACAAATACGTATTACTATTGTACTACTGAAACACAAATATAATTAAGTAAAAACTAATAGATAAATCAAAAGAAGCAATTATAAATTTTCATCTTTATTAAAAAAAAAATAAAAAAAAATATACAAAGTTATAAATACATCCTAGGGAAACTGAAATTCGAGATCTTGCAAAAAAATATAAAAATATTATTGCAAAAAGATAATTAATTAATAACATAAAAAAAGAACTTTACAATTTCATTCTAATAAAGACCACTTAAATAACTTATTTTTATCTGGAAGCACTTTATGAAGCATTTTAAAATTATTTCGCCTTTTTTTTAGTTGAACATAGCATAAGAAAACCTTTGGTTCTGCGTAAGACATTGCGCATCTTACTTTTTAATGGTGATGGTGTTGATATATTCGAAGAAGACACGTTCATTGGATTTGTAGGATTATTAGTTTCTAATTCCACTTGTAGTTTATTACTGTCTATGTGATTACGGAAACCAGCTGACTTGTCATTATCAGGTTGATGTCGTGTTTGTACTTGGATTTCTTGTTTCAGATCTACAGTGTATATTAATAAATAACAATATTATTTATTAATATGTACAAAACATTTAGGCTATTTCATAAAAAATTTGTTACTTACCTCTGATCTCGTCTTTTAATCGTTGCACTGTTGCCCTTAAACTTTCTTTCTCATCCAATTCTGATTCAAGAAGTGCAGTTTTTTCTAGTGCCACATTAAATTTGGCTTCCATTTCTTCTTCGGTTACTTTACTCACCCTAGTTAAATAAACAAATGAATAAATAAATAGGATCAAATTGATAATTATTAAAAGTTATTATAATTGTTTGATTGATCTTTACAAACCAAATAAAAGCACTTTTAATTAATTTAGAATTAAATAGATGTTTTAAATAAGATAATACTCAACCCACCTGTGAGCTCTTTCCAAATCGTCATTTTTTTGTTCCAATTCCCTAATGTATTTTCGTAACTGTTCATTTTGTACTTGAAGTTCTTGAGCTTTGGATTGGAACATTGAACAATCAATAGTTTGTTGATCTAGCCGACTCCTTAACTGCTCAATTTCTGAAGCTAATCTTGAATTCCTCTGTCGCAATTCTCGATTTGTTTTATCAGCTTGTTCCAAGGAAGCTTCCAATTCTTTCTCCAACATTTGTGAATTCTCTTGAAATTCCTCCAATTCTCGTTCCACATCATCTTTTCTGTATTTAAAAAATGCATTAAAGTTATATCAGCATCACTGCAGAATACTTCAAAGAATTTAATTTAATTTTTCCATAATCTTTTACCTTTGATGCAGTTGATGAGCAAGATCCATCCAGTATTGGATCTCCTCATCCTTACTGTTAAATTGTGATGGAGGATCAATTTCCATCATCTTGAGGTTTAATTTTAATATTCGATGTTATTAAAAAGTTCTAATAGCAGATGAAGACTGTCACCAGATTTGAGTTAACATCCACAAGGTTGTTTAAAATTCACATCACCAGTTGATTGACATACATTCTCTACAAAGAAATAATCACTGTAAGAGACTTTGAACCAAAAAGTAACTATTCTCAATTTTACAGGATGTTAAATGAAACAACTGAAAGTTAATCATTAAAGTGCATGACTGTTGATAAACACGAAAAGCTGTACCTGCTTCGAGAGACTTTTTTAATGAGAAAAGCAAATGTTGTCAAGTATCAGTCTTGCAGATCTAAGCAGGTGCACGACGCACAATTTTCTAATCTCCAAAGGAGATTAATGAACAGAAGATACTACGACTATATTTTTATTCTCCGACACATCGTATTGGATCTCGCGCACATATCAATTCTATACTCTATCTCTTATGTAGAAAAAGAACCTTGAAATATCGAGCAGTTAGAGAGTAAAGATATCGAAAATATTATGCGTGCATCGAAAACAAGAATGCTAGCGACATGAGTGACATGAGTTGCTGCTGTCTGCTTATGCGCCGTTTAATAAAGTGAGTCACTTCACTGAGGCCGCTCAGCCGCTATAACGCTGTGCTGCCTATAGAATCTGGCTAGATTAGCTACTATACGATGCAGGAGGAGTGGGCATTCCTAAATAGATGAAATAAATAGAAAAAATGAATTTTACACGTCTAACGGCTGTTCCACGAACGTCTCGCACATCAACTTTTCACTGACAAAAGTACGAATCTCGACACGCAGGGTTATCCCGTGAAAACCCGATGGTGATATGTCGCTGTAGATACGTCATTTTACTCACATATTCATGAGAAAGTGGTCAATTTGCAATATTTGCACTAAGATTGCGAGAAAATTAGCTGTTTATAGAGACCAAAATGGCAGACGTCGAAAAACTTGTGCAGAAAAAAGATGGCGTTACCTGCCCTGCTGAAAATACTTTGTGCGCATGCGTTCGAATCCCCTTGGATTTTAATTCTAAAGGTATATATATATAGGAGAGAATAGGGGAAAGCCGAGCATCAAAGCAACGTCAATGAACATTGAACACTTTTGAGTGGGTTCGAAAACTGTACAGTCGTATTTCGGTATACTTAAGGGGAAGCCGTACTAAGAAACGACCTACCTTACCGGTATTCTAATTATTCAATTTATGTTTGAAGTGATTATCATAAACACTTCATAATTTGGGAAATGATAGGAAATGACATATATTTTGTGCGTCTGGTCTTCGTGCATCGAAATTCTACAATAAAATAAAAAAAGATTCTCACGGCTACTAGTGAAATTGTAAGGTTAGGTGACATTTTGCTTATATCGTAACAATTTATATGCATATCTCTAAGAAACACACCACAAGCACAACCGTATTACTAAATAGAATATTCTGAAACATTAAAAAGTACGATTGAACCCACAACAACATTTTTATTTGAGAAATAGGAATCGCAATTGGATTCTGCAAATGTTGCTGTGGGTTCAATCGTACTTTTTAATGTTTCAGAATATTCTATTTAGTAATACGGTTGTGCTTGTGGTGTGTTTCTTAGAGATATGCATATAAATTGTTACGATATAAGCAAAATGTCACCTAACCTTACAAT